>RSEF01000027.1:369676-388228 GCA_003993805.1 Himantopus leucocephalus | reverse complement strand
GGGGCGGGCGGGCCTGGGGGTCGCGCAGGGTGCAGGCCGGGGTGAGGGTCAGGGCCGGGCCGGGCAGGGAGCGCCGGGGGCGGGCAGCGGTGGGTGCCGGGGGCGGTTCGGGCGGGATCCGCACTCTCCTTCGCCCCCCCCGCCCCCAGCATGGACACCGACCTGTACGATGAGTTTGGGAACTACATCGGGCCGGAGCTGGACTCGGATGATGACGATGATGAGTTGGGCAGAGAATCCAAGGATCTGGACGAGGTGAGTGGTGGGGGTGGGTGGAGGGGCAGCGTCCCATGGGAGCCTGGCGCGGGCCTCATCCTGCCCCGTACCCCCCAGGGGAGCGGGGGCTGAGCGCCACCGTCTTCACGAGCTGCCGGAGATTCCTTTCCCGTGCCGGGGTCTGGTTGTGCAGTGAGGTTCGGTGAGCGGGATTTGATTCCTGAGGGTCAGAGTGGATTTGGGTTTTGAAGGATTCAGCAAAAGCTGTCCTGCTGTGGCTGTCGTAAAGGGAGAGACAAAGTTTCTGCTTGAATCGCAGTTAGAACTGGGAGCTTCTGTAGCTCAAGCTGTATTTGGTGGTTTTATTTGTGTTCAATCAAGTGGAGGATCCGTATCCACTCGGTGAGGTCTTCAGACCTTTAGTAACAGGTGTTAGTGCTACACAGTGTTACAAGGAGCTCGACTCCTTGGTGGTGAAGGCAGAGCAAGACTCCACAGACGCCAGAGGAGAGTGTCGAGGACCGGGAGGACAGCAGAGGCTGCATCAGAGGACCGAGGGAGCCCCTTCTAGTCTCCCATTCCTGCAGTTTGTCTTAAAGTGGTGTCTGTTTGTGATCAGGGTTGTGTTGTGTATGCGACCGAGGGGCGGGAGTCGCTGCGAGTGCTCTTGCTGTTCATTTTCAAGCTGTGCCACAGCAGGATGAGGTGTGTTGCTCACGGAGGGCACCCCTGAAAGCCGCTCTGCTGCTTGATGAGAGGTGCCAGGGCCACATTGGTGGTTCCCTGGCTGGGTTTGTAGCTGTCTTTCGATGTACGACGCTGAGCCTGTACCTTCTGGGGTGAGTGGTGTTTGTAAAGCACTTTGTTGCCGACAGCAGCTAAATGTGAGCATTGGTTGCAGCTCGAGGATGATGACGATGATGATGATATGGGGGACCATGACGAGGACCACCCTGGGATGGAGGTGGTGCTGCATGAGGATAAGAAATACTATCCCACCGCCGAGGAGGTCTACGGGCCCGAAGTAGAGACAATAGTACAAGAGGAAGACACGCAGCCTCTCACTGGTAAGTGGTGAGGAAGCAGCGAGTTGGGTATGGAGGGAGGAGAAGACTCTTAATGTATCTTTGGAAAAGGAAAAATAATATTCCCTTCGGTTCTCCCCGTCAGTTTTAATGCCCCTTTTGAATTCCCTCTCAGCCCCAGGAACGTGTGGACTCTTGTTTGTCTAGAAGTGTGCAGATTTTGGTGCTCAGGATTATTACAAATGCCAAACAATCTATCTTTTGGAGAACAGATACCAGCAGATACTGGAAAGATATTTAAGGAGAAATGAAAATGTGTTTAAGTCATCTCGTTTGATCCTTCTATAATNCGTTTGATCCTTCTATAATAGAATAGAATAGTTCACTCAGAAGGGACCTACAACGATCATCTAGTACAACTGCTTTTATAAAAAGCTAAGAGAATCTGTCATCTTGAAAATTGTGGTTTTGTCTGCAGAAATCCGTGTTCTTTACAACTGTTTCTGAGCCCGCTGGGTTTAAGGTCTCTGGTAACAGCGTTTTATTGTTCTTTCTCTTGTTTTCAGAGCCTATTATTAAACCTGTGAAAACCAAAAAATTCTCTCTGATGGAACAGACGTTACCGGTCACTGTCTATGAGATGGAGTAAGTCATATGGAGGGGTTTTAAGCGTGTACGTTGGCTCAAGCCATCTGTGTTGCGATTTCCTCACTTTCTGTTGTTTGCAAGCAAAGATGGGGAGGCAGAGTGGTGTGCACTATGTCAGGGGGCATAGACTAACCATCTTACAGAAATTTTTCCCTCCGCCTAATGCAGCGTAGTGCATAGTTTTCTGACACCAGAATGTAAATCTTACCTGGACAGCTGATGCAAAGCTTGACGATCGGAGACTCTTCCAGTGCAGATTTGCCAAGGTCAGGTTTTCTTGAGTGGCTCAAGAAATATTTATACGGTCAGTGTGTGGCACACCTCATATTGGAATGTTTTCGGTTGATCCCAGTGACCGTTGGCCTACTGCTGTCTCAAAGTAATTCCCATCTATCCTGGAGGAGTTTCCGGGGGGAATTTTTATGCCGCTGGTTTTATGCAAAGTTGCGTCGTAGGTCAGCATAACTCTGCAGCTCAGCTGCACTTCTGCTGCACTTGATGGTGTCTGCTGGTTGTATGCCGCAAACAGACCCGGGGGAAAAAAACCTGGAAAAAAATCCAGACAAATGTCTCACGCAACTTTGGTAAGGTATAAAAACAGTTGTCTACTTTCTCCATTAAAAATATGTAGTCTTAGGATCAACGTCTACATTTTGTCGGTGGTGGAGGGGCTTTGTATCCTCGCGTGTGTAGTGTTTCTGAATGTTGTCTTCTATTTGAGGATGAACAGATTGAGCTGCGTGAGCGTCTTGTTAGGCTCATCTTTCCATACGCCACTTCATGGCTAGTCAGAGCTTTTTCCAATTTTTAAGAGTCGTCTTCAAGTGTAGATCCCAGACCCAGATGCAGGCTGAGTAGCAGTTCCCTGTGTGCCAAACAGACCCCGACGTGAGCGGTCCCTCTGCGTATCATCAAGGATCCTGTTATTTTCCGGCAATGAAATTTCACTGGAGTTTGTATTCAGTCAGTTGGTTACTTGGATGCCCAGAACCTTTTTGGAACGGCTGCTTCTCGGGGCTGTCCCCTGACGCGGCCAGTTTGGCCGTGTTCACTGATCAGAGAGATTTTTCATACAGCCAGATATAAACAAAGAGCCAGCTGGCTCTTGTTTTCCTAAGCAGTCCATTTTGCTCCTAGTCAGTGACCTGTGTGCTTCGTTATCTACCGCTTTGCTTGATCCCTGTGTCCTCTGCTCGTTCCCTCTGTAATGAATTCCTCTTCATCCTGTTCGTTAATACAAATGGTTAGGACGGGGCCAGGAGAAATTCCCTGTGGGACTTAACCAGAAACCTGCAAGCTTGTTATTGATTTCCCATTTAGCCTTATTTTAAGACCAATAAACAAGCTTTTAATCAGCATTATTATTGATTTTTGTATTTTTTAGCTCTTAATCAAAATGTTGTACGTTAAGAAGTCTACTGCATCAGGGAAAATTAAAGTCTTTTTAAAAAGGAGATTATTTGACAGCACTTACTTTCTGCAGACCCCTCGCAATGGATCCGTGTTTTATAGCCTCCCATTACTTTTTAGAGGAGTCAGTAATTTAGGATCTCAATTAGATTTTGGCTCGGGTCCATGCAGAAGTGACCGGCCCATCATTACCCAGCTCAATTGCTTATTCTGAAAAGATGTAAATTCCGTTACTGTTTCCTTGAGTCCCTGGGAACATCACTGTTTTAAGACCTGAAAATCAGAATTAATGGTCTGCGGAGCCCCGTGGCTACCTTTTAAAACTGCGTGGGGTGCTTGTTATCCAGCTCTGCGATTTACTTGACTGCCTGCCACTATTTGAGTGGAAGTATTTCATCATCTGAGTACATAGATGTGACTTTTGCTCTAATACTGACTAGAAGAGAAGAAAAATATTCAATAATATTCCATCGCTGGCAGTTTTACCAGCTCCGTATCCTCCCACCCACTGCCATCTGTCTAGGACTCCAACTCTCTTGTCCTCCCCATCTGGAAAGTGGGATTCTTCCTCCGCAGGGCATTGCCAGAATGAAAGTTTGGAGAGGATTCAGGGGGCACCTTGGATAGAAAGTGTAGCTGAAATGACACCTGCTTTTCTTAGACACAGCAGAAGCCTCCAACAGTCTTTTGTGTTTCATTCCTCCAGTTTCCTGGCAGATCTGATGGACAACTCGGAGCTAATTCGAAATGTGACGCTGTGTGGGCACCTTCACCACGGCAAGGTAGTGTGAATATCCACCGTAAATCGGGTCGTAGTAATGATCTGGTTGTTGCTTTTACCGTTGCTCCTGACCCCCTCGATCTCCGCAGCAGCAGTCTCTTTCTGCTCTTCTTGCTCATGCAGTTATTTGTAGGTTTTCTTTCAGCCACGTGGAAATAATAATGTGCCCGACTTTCTCTGTACCGCTGCTGGAGGGATGGGATCGTACTTGTGTTTATCTGACTGAACGTAGTCACCTCCTTTCTCTTGTGGTCTGATATTTTTCAGACTTGTTTTGTTGACTGCCTGATAGAACAGACACACCCAGAAATCCGGAAGCGCTACGATCAGGATGTAAGTGAGTTTTTGGTGTATTCCTGCCCTGGGGAACATGGCTTGGCTTTTACGCTCGGAGGGAACATGACTGTACGTGGGCAAAGTGTGGTTTAGTGATTAGAACGTAGGATTGGGAAGCCAGACCTCAGTCCTAATTCTGTCTCTGTGACTTCCTTGCCACCTTAACCATGTGTAAAGAGTTATTGTGTCCTGCTTCAAACTTAATATTTGATACCAAAATGTGATATTCTGACTTCTGTTTTGTCTTTGCAGCTTTGCTACACTGATATATTGTTCACAGAGCAAGAGGTAAGTGAGTCTTGTAGAACAGGCAGTGATTTTTATCCAGTTGTCTCACGCTTTACTCACAGTCACTTACTGTAGGCGGTTTCCTCTTCCATTTTAACATCTTTTTGTGCCTTCCACAGTTTGATTATTTTCTTTATCAATAAAATGATCTGCTCCTCTTGTTTGCCTCGGTAAGATCCCCGGTCCAACTTTCTTCCATTTCCTGTAACCCTCATCTCCACGTATGATTTTACTCATCTGAGATGAGAACCTGTGTAATATTGAAAATCTATAGCAGAGTTAGCCCAGCGTATGGGTAACTCCTTTTCTTTGAGAGAAAAAGGTGGAAGGGGTTTGCAGCAATGATGGATGGGGAGAAAAACTGTGATTTCAAAATAAACGTATTTCTCCTTCGTTTCCTTTGACGGGAACTCTTCACTGGGTGCTCTGACTGGTTGGGTGTGAATGGGAATCTTATTTTGTTACTTGCTAAATATTGTAATGAGCAGAAGAATCCTTTGAAGCATTTCTTTCTCTTCATCTTAATGCTCTACTTTATGCTCCGGGTGATCAAATCTTACACTTTGAGGTATAACTTGATAGCAGCAGAAGGGCAAAAGCACAGAAAAACATGCATCTTCTGTCTAATATGCAACATCACAGACTTCCTGAGCTGAAATGGGGTGTGGATTGTGCAGTGGTAGCTCACCAGTCTGAGCCAGTGGGGATGGAGGAGCTGGGCTGGATACTGCAGCAATCTGAGGTTGTTACTCCCTCCCTGGGAGTAACAGGACGTCCTGGGTGGATGTTTACTTCTTCCCATCTTTCTGATTTTCCTTTGGTCATCTTTTACGTGTTTACATGGTGATGTGGGTTTTTTTCTTTTAACTGATAATCCTGGTTTCCTGTCTTTCAGAGGGGAGTAGGGATCAAGAGCACACCAGTGACGATTGTGCTGCCGGACACCAAAGGAAAGTCTTTTCTCTTCAACATCATCGACACTCCAGGTGATTGTGTAATCCCCAAAATCCTGTTTTGGGATGCACTTAGCTGAAGGCAGCATGATGTGTGGCGCAGATGACTGCGTGAACGAAGTTTTCTCTCATTAATAAACCTCTTTGGTCCTGGGGATAGTGCTATTGACAGGACCAGAGCAGTGAAAACATGTACAGTGATGGTTAATGAGGGTCTTCAAAGAGCTTTTGTGTTGGATTGTGGTGGGATTGTGTAGCATTGACTCTCAGAAAAACAAAGAATCTATAACCTGAAACCTCACCGATGCGTCTGGAAATCTCATGTAGGTGCAGTGAAGCCCTGGGAAGTTTTGTTTTGTGTTTTTTGTAGATGATTCCAGCCTAGCCCTGAGCCTTTAGCTAAGTTCGTTCTTCTGAAATCGCTTCCAGCAGTAACGACTGTGCCGCTGGCTTTTACTGAGGCTTGTGTTTCTGATTAGCAGGCCTAATTGAGGGCTAATGGGGCTGAAAATGTGTTTCACTCGAGCATATGAGAAGCACATGTAGAATTGGATTTCCCAGGTATCGTGCACAGTGGGCGCCGTACTTTTCTCAAATGATGTTGCCCCACCGTGAGACTCTCAGCAAGTTCCCTCGAGCCTCTGACAAGCTCCTGAGTGGGGGGGGAACATAATCACAGATCAACTTGTTGTAAGAAACCAAGGCCAAACTTTAGGAAAGAGGTTCTTGGGACACATCTGTTGAGTTACAGCTCAAGATGAGGGAGGTTAGAGCGCAGGAGGAGACTGGAGGGAGAGGCATCTGTTGTTCTTTGGTGAGAAGTAATCTTCCTCCTTTTCCTGAAGTACTTGCACAGAGCTGTGAGAAAAACAGTAACAAATGTGAGGGAAAGTGCCTGTTAAATGAGTTGTTGTGTTTATTCTCAAAAAATAGCATTAAAGCTGAAGCGGATCCCTATACGGAGCTCTGGCAGCCGCTCCCGGGTCCCTGTCTGAGGAGGAAGCTGTTTGTGTTCTGCCTCGCTGGTTACCAGTGACCAGAGCAAGCTGCAGAGCAGGACGGCTTTCCACCCTCTGCGCTGCTGGTCTCAGGGCTCACTCTGGTTCTTACCACCATTTTGTGTTTTTGAAGGTCACGTCAACTTTTCCGATGAGGTGACAGCGGGCCTTCGTATTTCGGATGGCGTTGTGCTTTTCATTGATGCGGCTGAGGGGGTGAGTGGCAGGTTCTCCTAAGGGTTAACCTCAAAATCTCTTCCTCTGCAGTCTTTGGTTCTGCCTCAGCATGAAGGCCTGGGGTGGGTTCAGCTTTCCAGGGTGAAGGGTTTTTGGAGGACAGTTTGGGAAGCCAGAGCGTTTTCCAGCCAAAACAGGGAGTCGAGCCTCTGGCTTCTGTGTCCAGGGCTGACGTGATGCGTGTGACCCGTAGGCTGATTATCTAACTTCTTTGCATCTCCGTCCCCATCATACCTACAACTGAGCAGGTTATTTGTATCAGAGATGTCCAAGGGGTAGGATTTCAGGAATTTGGTTGGGTTAGCACCTACTTGTAAATTTCAGGAAGATTAGCTAATTGCTGGTGGCTGAGCTTAAGCTTTTTACAGGCTTGCAGCCCCGCGTGTAAGGGTCGCTGCTTTGTCTGTCACGGCCTAGATAGCATTTTGCGGAGTGCTTTTGCTGAGGGGTGTTTGTGCTCGTTATTCCCTGCAGGTGATGCTGAACACAGAGAGGCTGATCAAGCACGCGGTGCAGGAAAGGCTCGCGGTAACTGTGTGCATCAACAAGATAGACCGACTGATCCTGGAGCTGAAATTGCCCCCTACAGATGCTTATTACAAACTCAGACATATCGTAGATGAAGTCAACGGTCTGATCAGGTATGGGTGTTTGGGATGATGCGTTGTTAGCACTTGCTGTGCCTTGCCCGTTGCAGGTGCTTTTCTCTGTGAGCCCTGAGCATGCCCAAAAACTCATGAGTTTGTCTCTTGATATGTTGAATCGTAGAAAATGGGGCAGGAAGAACCATTAGAAATTAATCTCAGCCAATATATTGATTTATACAGGAAGGGCCGATCCTGCCTGAATTCTGACAAGCATCATGGGATCAGTTCTTTTTCCCCCTGTTAGAAAGCAGGGAAAGCGAACATATGACTGGAGCGGGGAACTTCTGTCCTCCCACATGTCTTAAATACACTGAGATTGTCCAGACTCTGTCCTAGATTGTGGGCTGAGATGTTTCAAAGCTCCAAAACATTTGTTACAAAACTAATGGGAACTCGCTGTCCCAACCCCTAAACAGAGACTATGATATTGCTTTGGTCAGATCTCCTTGCAAGACCCTGCTCAGCGAAGGGAGGGACATCTTCTCTAGCTTTCGCAGTAGCCATGTGTCATTTCTGTGGGTTCTTCTGCATCCAGGTGGTTCTCTTAATGGTATTCTCCCCTTCAAGTTTGTGTGAATTTGCACACGAGCTCACTTACATGTCTCTCTGTTCAGTTGTTACTGGCGTCAAGCAACTTGGAGCAGGGAAATTTGTCCTGTCTAGCATGCTTGTGAACTCGTTAAAACTGTTTCGATTCTGTCCCACCCCTACGTTATTTGCCTTGTATTATCTTTTCCCTTGCTTGGTTGACAACTTTGCTGCCTCTTTTTTAGGGGAGCAAAACTCTACCTGACAAAAAAAAAAAAATACAAAACGCTTGTGCTGATAACTTTTTAGTTCTAGGCTTTAAGTATTTCTTTGCACACTAATGCTTTGAAAATCGTAGTCATAAAATGATACTGACTCTGAAGTTCCAATGGCAAGCATGCTGCAGCCTGTTTTAAGATGCTGTTTGGCAATGTAGAATCCTTGCCTATCACATACTGCTGTTTGGTGTGGGAAGTGGATTTAAGCGTCTTCCTTGGTTCATAACATTGATTTTTATTTTTTTTTCTTGTCTCTAAAAACTGTCTCCTCGCAGCATGTATTCCACCGATGAGAACCTCGTTCTGTCTCCCCTTCTGGGGAACGTGTGTTTCTCCAGTTCACAGTACAGCATCTGCTTCACGCTGGGATCTTTTGCAAAGATTTATGCAGACACATATGGTGAGGATTATCCAGAAACCTTGTACGCTTTAACATCTCATTTCCTAACCTTTTTTCTTGAGGCTTTCTGAGCCATTCAGCTTCGACTTTTGCTGCACTTATATGGCCAGTATATGCGTTCTTGAATTTCTAGGAGTTGAGGGATACTGCAGATCTGAGCCCTGGGTGGTAAAAAGCAAAAATACAGTTCTAACTTGTTTTTAGCTAAATAGTTTCTCCTGATAAATATTTCTTGAGTCAGAAGCCAATATTTTATACAGACCCTTAAACAGAAAAAAAAAAAATCTCACTGTGACAGTTGAAGGCAAGCGTATGTGTTGTGCTTTGCCTCCTTACCGGAACAGCTCGGAAGTGAAGCAGTTAAGTTCTGCTTGCCTTTTCACAAAAGTCTCCAGAGTCTGAGACTCAGCTGCAGCCGGGCGCAAGCTTGGCCCACAAGGTTTTGCACTCTTGCCCTCTTTCTTTTTTAAGAAACTGTCTTTTTCTGGCTTTGATTTAATTTTCTGTTCCCCAGGTGCCCGCCTAAGGCAATCTGCCACTTGTAAAAGTGGGCCTTTTGCTTCCATTAGCCAGCTGTACAGCCAAGATTTTTGAAGTCTCACGCTGGGGAATTCGGGGTGATCTGTAGGAGCCAGGAGCAGGGGAAGAAGGATGTTGTAAAGCAGCTGGCCTAGCTCGTGCAAAGAAGGTAGCCTGAGGGAGGATGAAGTTGTAGAGGTCAGGGACTGATGTGTCAGGACTATCGCGTGTCCTCGTGAGTTTGGAGAAATAAATGAGCTCCCTGGGCGTCACGGCATTAACTCGGTGCCTGCTAGGATGATACCCCTTCTTTGGGGGACTGACAAAGATGCAGGCACAGTCGGTAGGAGATGTCATCCATGTGGGGCAGACACGAGCTGAACGGGCACTTGAAGTCAGTAATATTCGATTGTGGCCACCAGGGATTTTATGTGCAGCCACCACACTTCAACTAACATGAGTTATAGTAGTTTAACTGTCAAAACCGCAGCCACCATGAAATTTCTTATGCTTGCACATCTGCCCACAGCAAAAGCTTGTTTGGAAACTGCTGTAAATTATCACCGCTGTCTTATTATTTGTAAATCTGCCGTGACAGCCAAGCACTACACTGTTCCTTCAGCACTTGGATATTTGGCTATGCACTTAGTGCATCAGCTGAAAAAGAGAAGAGAACCTGGAGATGTTCAGCAAGGCAGAAAATGCTTGCGATAAGCCTGCGGGGCAGATGGGGTGTAAGCCATCCCAGCACCTTGGCACTACAGCGTCAGGTTGCAGCGTTAACGTTTGGAAAATGAAGCAGATGTAACTGGGTTCCTGCAGCGCGGCGTCTGGCAGGCTAGCTCGTCTCAGCTCTAACCTTGTGTGTAATTGAGAGAGTTGAAACGATCCTGAGAAGGAAGTGTGTGAACCCACGGTGTACCTGGGCTGCTGCTGTGGTCCTCGGTGGACTGGTTTCTACCCACCTCTCTGCCCGGTTTCCCCAGGTCAGGGCTTAATCGTTTATTCAGAACTGGGACCAAGCATTCACTCGCCAGCATCGGTCCATTAAATTGAATCCTCGGGGTTGTTTTAAAAGCCAAACGCCAAAGATTTCCAAGATGAGAGAAATACAGTGTCATCTGACAGACTTTTGCCACTTTCTTTTTTCCCTTTAGGAGACATCAATTATCAGGAGTTCGCAAAGCGGCTTTGGGGTGACATCTACTTCAACCCGAAGACGTAAGAAACCTGTTTATACGTCTGTTAGGTTATCGCTGGGTTGTTCCCTCCTTTCCCTGTAAAACATGGACTAGTTGCCTACCCAAGGTCCCTTCCAATATGAGTTGTCCTGTGATGGAGTAGTGTCTGGGAGTCAGGCCTCCTGCCTGCTGTGAGTCCATGTGGTCCTCCTGAATCCCATAAGCAGGAGCAGAGAGCCTCCTCTGCCCTTCCTTTGGAGTAAGTGGGACTCCTGTGTCCCTGACAGCTTCCCAGGAGGATTGGGAGGGGAAAGAAGATAACCTAGGAAGAGCAGAGGCTGTGTTTGCAGTAGGGATACTTGCAGCCTGCACAGTGCTTGCCCCTTACGTCTCTCCTTTGGTGTCCCAACAGCCGCAAGTTCACTAAAAAGGCCCCAACAAGCAGTTCCCAGCGCAGTTTTGTGGAGTTCATTCTGGAGCCCCTATACAAGATCTTGGCTCAGGTATGTGGTGATTCATTATCCTTCCCGCAGTTCCAGACAGGAGCAGCGAAGGGCTGAACACTATATGGTGGTGTGTCTGGTGCCTGTGGGACTCGCCTGTCCCGTTCTGCAGCGTGATCTTCACAGATGGGGCTTGAGGGTGCAGAGCAACGGTGAGCAACCCTTTAACAGTTGCTCCTAGCAAATATAGCCCTATATTAGCACAGTTAATCAAACTGCCTTTGCTCTTTCTAGTGTGCTCTCATATCAGCCAAGTGACAATTTGACCCAGCCAGTCAGTTCTCGTGTGACCTCTAAAGCGGAGCAGGTCAAGAGCCCTGAGGGTGATGGCTGGCGTGTGAAGCTGCAGCCGGGAGTTATTGGCTTGGACCCCCGCAGCAAAGCTGAGAGTGGTGCTTGTTGTCTTGCAGGTGGTGGGGGACGTGGACACGACCCTGCCCAGGACTCTAGATGAACTTGGCATTCACCTGACCAAAGAGGAATTGAAATTGAACATTCGGCCTCTCCTGCGGCTTGTCTGCAAGAAGTTCTTTGGGGAATTCACAGGTAAATGCACTTTGTCTTTCCCTCCACAATCTTCCCGATAGCCCAATCTCACATCAGCAGGGTTAAGGGCTGTCTTACAGCCATGGAGTGCTCACTTGCACAAGTACCTTCTCAGCTTTCCAAATACAAAATATTAAACCATTTGCCCAAAGGACAGCGGGAGACACTGCTCACGTCTTCCCCGTTGCTGTGGGTGCACTGCAGTCAGAATGGCTTTTCTTGTGTTTATTGGAGTCCATTTCTTTCCTCTACACGGCTCAATCCTGTTCTCACGAAGTATTACTTTTCCAGGCTTCGTGGACATGTGTGTGCAGCATATCCCCTCCCCGAAGGTGGGAGCCAAGACGAAAATCGAACATACCTACACTGGTGGCGTTGACTCTGATCTAGGGGAGGCCATGAGCGAATGCGACCCTGACGTAAGGAAACTCTTCTGCTTTGCTCTGAGTGTCCAAAAGCACGGCAGATACGCCCTGCTTTCACTGCCTTGACAGGGCAGCTGCCTCCTAGACAGCCATCTGCACAGATTTGACTTCCAGCGTTTTGAAACCTCTCATCCGATACTGAAACAAATCTCTTCGCTCTGAGAAACTTTAGCTGCCTGCCAGGGCAGCCCTTGAGAGAGAGAATTGTTTGACAGTGTTCAGAGAAGAACAGGACTGGGTCAGGACTTCAGAGCGCGTGGGAACTGCAGGGTGATTTTGTGTCCTTTTGCTGCCTTTATGTCCCTTTTCTGTGAAGTTTGATTCTCTCTCCAAACTCTGAGAAAACTGATCTGAACTATACTGATAAAAATAACCCTACATTAGTTAGTCAGCACCTTTCGTATCAAAGCCTTGCAAAAACCTTCCTCCTCAAACAGCTTGTACTGAGCTGTCATTCAGAGTTGTCTAGAGCCACCAACGCCAGCCAGCAGCTAGTGAGGAATTTGCCTGTGACTTTTGCTCTCATGTCGGGAGGGAAAATGAATCGCTTGTTTTAATGAGTTGGGATTACCCACATAAAACTATAGGGTGGTGACTGTCGCCATATCGTCAGTTGTGGGTTGACCTTATGGGACTGAGAGCTCTGCCCTGTGGAGGCTCAGGTGCTCTGCCCTGAGCTGGTTTGGAGCCCAGCAGATGACGTTTCTTCTCATGGCCTCGTCCCAACCCCCTTCTCATGGCCTTGTCCCAACCCCTATTTACCCCTCCGCATGAGGAGGGAGGAGAGCTCCAGAGCACCAAAGTCATTCCAGGCGTCTCCGTATAGGGCAAGGAGGTGTTAAGACTTCCAGTGGAAGGAAATTAAGGACTTGGCAAGTCAAAAAAGTATTTCTAAATCCCAGCCCATTATTTCCTTTGTATCCATGAGTTCTACGAGGTCTGTGTCGGCTGCTTGACTGTATTTTGAAAGACGCTTATTTATCTCTCTCTCTCTCTCTCCTCTGTAAAGGGTCCGTTGATGTGTCACACAACAAAAATGTACAGCACAGACGACGGCGTTCAGTTCCACGCCTTTGGCAGAGTGCTCAGTGGTACCATCCATGCTGGGCAGCCTGTGAAGGTCCTTGGAGAAAACTATACCCTGGAAGACGAGGAGGATTCCCAGATCTGCACTGTCGGACGCCTCTGGATCTCGGTTGCGAGGTACGGAAAGCTCTGGCAATATGTTCATTTGGGAGAGGAGTTACCTGGAGTTGCTGCTGCCAGGGACAGGGAGGAGGCCAGCGCTGCAAGGGGCCTGAGGCTGGCAGCAGGGAGCACTGCAGTGATGCTCTGCTGCATTTTAGGTACCACATTGAGGTTAACCGGGTTCCTGCTGGCAACTGGGTGCTGATAGAAGGAGTGGACCAGCCCATAGTGAAGACTGCAACTGTCACGGAGCCTCGGGGCAATGAGGAGGTACTGTGCATAGCTGGTAGCGCTCAGCCTTGCAGGGAGTCAAGGTGATGGAGCACATCTCAAAAGCTGCAGTGGTGAGGTTGAAGAAACCTTGTCTGCGGAGGAGTCGGGGTACAAGAGCCACTAAGGGAAAGAGAACAGTGTCAAATGCTGTGTCTAACTCCAGTGGCCATCTAGCGATGCAGAGATTCAGCTCTTCGTCCTTATCTGCTTTCAGGCTCAGATCTTCCGTCCTTTGAAGTTCAACACCACGTCTGTCATCAAAATAGCTGTAGAGCCAGTCAACCCCTCGGAGCTCCCCAAAATGTTAGATGGTCTCCGCAAAGTCAACAAGAGTTACCCCTCACTTACTACTAAGGTATTTCTGGTGAATGGCTCTTTTCGGCTCATGCTGTGGGCTACCTTGTAGCCTGATCTTAAAAGTAAATACTTTTTTACCGTGGGTTGTTTTCTTGTGGGTTTGGGTTTTTTTCATGCTGTTGCAGTTGATCTCATAAATCACGTGGAAATAGCAGAAAACTGTAAATCCAGCAGAAAAACGCACACCTTGCTGAGCCAAGGAAGCAGCTTTCTGCAGAGCACATCGGCACTTTCTGCTACAGCAGCCTGTGGGAGCTTTCCTTGGGGTGCTCTGATCCTAAGCAATTTCTTTAAAGCTGATAATTCCTCAGGCTTGTGTAGGAGCCTGGAAGGCAAAGGCCTGTGAGCAGTAACGCTGACAGTTGAACCCCTCTTTTATCTTTCAGGTGGAAGAATCGGGGGAGCATGTGATCCTCGGGACGGGGGAGCTCTACCTGGATTGTGTGATGCACGATCTACGGAAAATGTATTCAGAGATTGATATTAAGGTGAGGAAACGAGAGAGGGATTTTCCTAGCTGGGGAGGGGGTTTTGTCCCCATATCTCAGAAGAATGGGAAAATAAACGTGGCTGAACGTACAATGTGGATTTTGTCAGGTTCTTCTAAAAGGAAAAAAAAAAAATGCTGTTAGGGTGCAAAACTTAACTCTTACAGCCTGACCGTGTCACACCATTGCGACTGAGAGCCTGGAAATTGGTTTGGAGAGGGGTGTGTGACCATGTTCCAGCCTTTTCCTGTACGTCAGCCATTGCCTGGCTAGCACCAAATAAATACATTGAGCAGGTTTTTTTCACGCCTGGAATTAGGTTTAAATGTTCCTGTCTTGTTTGAATGAAGGAATTAGTAAAGCTGTCTGTGCAGGCCTCAGTGGTTCGTACGCAATGCTGATTAAAACACTGGCAGGTGAACCATTTTTTTCGTGTCGGTGTTTAAAGATTTCAAACAGTCTCTTTAAAAACAAAAAAAAGTACTTGAAAACCTTACAAACCTGTTGTCCTTATTCCAGGTCGCCGATCCAGTTGTGACATTCTGCGAGACAGTGGTGGAGACGTCCTCCCTAAAGTGCTTTGCCGAAACACCCAACAAAAAGTAAGAGCCGGTGGGCGAGCTGGGCATTGGAGACGGGCAGATGGAGGGGTTCCCTGGGGAGCAGACTTCGTCCCCTCCGAGGGGTCTGTTCTCGGTGGCTGTTGTCCAGACAAATGGCGCGTGCGTGAGTGGCAGCCTGCCGTTGCAGCAGCTCTGCCGAACTCCTCAGTAACACGCTTGAGTCCCAGGGATGTTTCTGTGCTCTGTAGAAACTCTCAGAATGGAGGGAACAAAGACAGATGCTCATCCTCCTTTCTTTTAGCTAAGTTTCACACCTTCTCAGCAGTTTTGGGGTGTTTCCAAGACTAGGAGATGTTTTGGGATCCGACAGCAGGTGCCGAAGAGCCCAGTGCTGCCTTTAGTAACTCCCCAAACGTTTCATGAGCAAAATCTTTGTCTTCCCTTATCCATTCTTAATCTTGAAATGGATTTTTTTGCTTTCTGGTCATGCACTGGAGCCTTACAGCCTGGTCTCATCTTCCTCCCCCAGCAATGCGTTATGAGAGGGCACGTGTTTGAAAGAGGGGGGCCTGCGAGGGAACATCGGCTGAATAACCGGGATGAAATCCAGGAGCACAGGGCCTTTTAATGCCTGAATTTTCAGGGAAATTGTGATCTGTCGTATGCTGAAGACAGCTTCCCTGTGTTCCCTTGTGGTTTCTGATTCTTCTTACCTTCTTTTGTTGTGGTATACTCTCTCCACGGTTGGCAGCCTGGAAATGGAATGGAAAGGTTCCGGTCTTAGGTCAGTCTTTGAACTGTTGGGCATGCGGAGTGTCCCGCTCTGGGGGCAGGTTGCTGTCGCGCTGGTGAGGTTCTCCAAAGCAACATCCCGTGTGTCGGACGCAGCGAGTGGTGGCTCTGCTAGAGGCATATTGCCTGGCCCACAGGCTCCCTTCTGCAGCCCGAACGAGTGCCCAACATCTGGCAGGAGGGATGGAGCCATGCTGTCCCTTAGCAATCTGCTTCTGGAGATAAGCAGACTTTGGAGAGCAGTCGTTAAGCGCATGGGCTGTCTTTACAAGCAAGACAGTAACAGCGGAGGACACGAATGGCTTCATCTCCCTAGCTGTGTTCGAGGCAGTGCGCAGTCCCTGAGGTCCTGCCAATTACTCCCATTTCCATCATTCTGCGGACTAATTGCAACTGTCTCTCTTCTCAGGAACAAGATCACGATGATTGCTGAGCCTCTGGAGAAGGGACTTGCGGAGGACATTGAAAATGAAGTGGTCCAGATAACGTGGAACAGGTATGACTGGTCTGGGGAGAGCGGGAATGCATCTAGAATCAAATAATTGGGGCAAAAAGGGAATACTGGGATCTGCAAGGTGCACAGGATCAGCCAACAGCCTCTAGGCAGGGGTCCTGGGCCCAATATTGCTACCAGGTAGTCCGTGAGTGCCGCTCCCCAGCAAATGAGTTGCTCCAGTTGCTCCAGCTGAAGCCATTTTATGCCTGAAGAGAACAGGGTCATAAATATGTTGTGAGTGCAGGTCGGATATTTGTTTCCTCAAGTTTCTTCTCTTTTTCTTCTATCAGAAAGAAGCTGGGTGAATTCTTCCAGACCAAATATGACTGGGATTTGCTGGCTGCCCGTTCCATCTGGGCCTTTGGGCCAGACGCCACTGGCCCAAACATCCTCGTAGACGATACGCTGCCCTCAGAGGTGAGAAACACGGGCAGGAGGGGTTATGTTTCAGTGGGACGTTTGTCCGGTGATGCCAAGAGCTGACCGCTCCTTCCAGGACCTGCAGCAAGGTCCTAACGTTGTTGGAGCGCTCGTTGGTTTGCCACATCTCAGACCTGCTGTACTTCCTCCACCATAGTCCTACACTGGCTAACAAATAGTCTGTTATTTTTCAGGCATTGCTATTTGGGCCAACGTCCTCAAAATAGGGAACTAAATGTCCTGCCTTTCAGGATTACCAAAATATGAACTCTTTTAATTTATAGCTCTGGGTGCCAAACTCTGAAGATGATACTTCTGAGCTGTGAGAGGGAGGGATGGACGTCGGGATTATAAAGGGACACTGCTGCTCTTCTAGGAACTGGCTTTTAAACGCTGGGGTCTGTCTGTTGCTGCCTCGTGACGCAGATTTGGTCTCTGAAGCAGTCTGTCTGTCTGTAGGTGGACAAGTCGCTGCTGGGCTCTGTGAAGGACAGCATTGTGCAGGGATTTCAGTGGGGAACGAGGGAAGGGCCTCTCTGTGACGAACGTAAGTAGAATTTGTGGAGAAGTGAAGCTTAATAAGATCGAGTAAATTCTTCCATCTCTAAGCATTCAAGTGATTTTGCTGGTGCAGTCCCTCGGTGGCCGGTTCCCTTCTCAGGCCACAGCTGGGGACAGCTCTGGGGGTGGGTGACAAGGGAGATATCAGAACCTCCCCCTTTTTCTTGGCTGCAGATATCACCCAGGCGCTGGCACTTGCCGCCTGCCTACAAATTAGTGCCTGTTAGCTGGCAAACTGGCTCCCCCAGGTTTTGGCTCTGCTCCTCATATAGTTAAGGTGCAGACCACTGAGCACCCTGCAAGATAAGCTGCTGAATTGTTTGTGTTTAATACGCAGGATTAGGACATAGTCATGCTTTCCCTGCTGGAATTAAATTTAGGACTTCTGGTGGCTCTAGGTCTTTGTCTGGATGATTGCTACGGGCGCAGGGTCTCTGGGGAGGCACGGTTGGTGCTGGTATGGCAGAGAACATCCCCCTCGAGTCACTTGCTGTCATTTCTGCCTTTCCTCAGTGATCCGCAACGTGAAGTTTAAGATCCTGGATGCAGTGATTGCTCAGGAGCCCTTGCACCGGGGTGGAGGACAGATCATCCCCACGGCCCGCAGAGTGGTCTATTCCGCTTTCCTGATGGTGAGGACTACGCTGTGCGTGACAAAGACTGGACCTCGTGCTGTGCTGGCTCCTGTGGGCTCCACGGAGTGCGGGTTGCACGTGTGCTGCACTGTCTGCCCCAAGGATGTCAATTTAAACTGACTTGTTCATCCATTAATGTTTCCAGCGCCCCTGTGGGCTGGCAGACGGGTTTTACAAGCAATCACGTTCCAGTCTGGCTGGAAACTTGTGTGCATCTGCTCTGTCTCCCCTTTTTGCTACTGTTTGGCTGACTGGGAAGGGTGGGCGTGGCGGAGAGGGAAGCATATGACTCATGGCCAGAAGGAGAAAAGCTCCTTTCAGTGTTTGTTTGATGTTGGTTTTGGGCAGCCATGGGGCAGCAGGAACCCTTTCATCCCCAGTCAGGCGCTGCGTTTGACCAGAATGCACCAGTCTCTGACTTTTACTTGAACTGAATTGTGTTGGCGCTGCTGGAGGCTCAGTGACTTTTGTGTCCCTTTCTCCTCACAGGCCACCCCTCGCCTGATGGAGCCCTACTACTTCGTGGAGGTGCAGGCTCCTGCCGACTGCGTGTCTGCGGTGTACACGGTCCTGGCCAGGCGGAGGTGAGCTGCTCTGCCCCTAGTATTGCAAAGCAGCAACTGTGAAATCTGTATGAAGTGACAACTGAAAGCTTCCTTGACTGGCCCTAGTCCCTGTGCTGTGTGAGGAGGGGATCACACACAGCCTTTGGTTTGTGCCTGGTTCCTCCTGAGTCTCAGAGAGGAGAACATATAAAGGGACATGAGACTCCACCAGGAGTACTGTGTTCAGCTCTGGGGCCCCCAGAGCATAAGATAGACATGGACCTGTTGGAGCGGGGCCAGAGGAGGCCCCGGAGA
>RSEF01000027.1:338545-358582 GCA_003993805.1 Himantopus leucocephalus | reverse complement strand
ACCAGGGTCTTCCAAAAGTGCAGTTTTCCCAAGCGTTAGAAGAGAGATTAGTGCTGTGTCACTCAAACTGGGACAGTCGTGTTTTGCAGTGGTTCACCCCCAGGCTTGATGCTGGGTGAGGGCTCTAAGCCGTGGCTCAACGCCTGTGCCTGCAGCAGCCCGGGCCCCAGGTGGGTTTGAAGAAGCTGTTGGTTGTTCTGGGCCATCCAACATGCTTCCACTTGTACCACAGCTCTTCCAGCAGCAGCAGCGGGTGGTGGGAGTCGTGGTTTTTCCCCCCATGTTCCTAAGCTGGGCTCCAAGAGCTCCACGACCTGGTACTGAACTTCCCCAACCTCTGCTTCCACGCGGAGAGCGAGCTGAGGGCTGGAGCTGCCCGCCTGTGGGGATGCCGGCACTCCAGAGCCTGGTACAGCTTCTGGAGACCTTTGGTTGTAAAGATCCAGAGAAAACAGCTGTGTTCACCTCCTCCTGATAGAGACTGAGCCCACCACTGAGCTCGAGAGCCAGGTGAAGAACACAAGGCTACAGCATATATGCCAAAATGTATACATTCCGTGGAAGGGGGTATGGATTGAAGGGCGCAGTTGCGAGCACACCGTGGGAGCTCCGTCTCCCCTTCGCTGGTACCAGTCACACCCTGCACACACAGACCGGCACAGGCTGCGAGTTCGTTTTGTGTCGGGGTAGCCAAGATGTCACTCCCAGTTAAGAAAGGCCCTTTCAGGGACAGGGGACCAGGAGCAGAGGGAAGGTCCAGTTCTCCCGGTCTTCAGCAGAAACAGCCTGTGGCAGAGCAGGAGACCCACAACAATCCAGCACTGCTGCAGCGAGGCAGCTTCACCAGTGGCCAGCGTTGGAACGCCAGGAGCGCGTTGTGTAACTGCACAACCCCCTGAACCTGCTCTACCCGAGGGGCTCAAGCCGCCCCATGGCCATGAGCCCTTTTCAGCACAGTTGGTGCTGCCCCGCATGGGAGGCTGTGGGTCTGCCGTCACCCCCGCAGAGCTGCCGTCAGTCACCCCAGGGCAATGTCTGCTATTGATTTGGTGCCCAGAGCAGACATTGTCCCTGGAAAGCAGAGTGCTGATGCTGACCTGACACTCGGCTGTTCAGGAGCGCATTACTGGCATCAGCACCAAGAAATTTTACAGAGTAGGAATAAATACTCCAGAGCGACACTGCAGGTTTCTAGCGCCAAGACTGAAATGATTGCACAAGCTTTCTCTGACAGTACAGAGCTTATAACGAACGAGATATTGCAGGAAAAAAAGTCCACTGCTTTGGCTTCACTGCACTGACAGAACTTTCCCTTGGTTTGTCTGAAGTTACAGACGTTTCTCTCTATGAAAGAGTCATTTCTATATCAGCTCCGGGACGGATGCGCTCCTCCCGTTTGCACTAACTGGCCTAACCAGAGTGAATCCTGTTGCGTGAGGTTATTGGGGAGAACTGGGCACCAAGCCCAAAAAGCCCCAGTTTGGCTGGAGACCGGCCTGATAAGCAATCGAAACTGCATCAACAGAGCACAAAATCTGACTATGAATCACCCATGTGACGCTATAAATATCTGCAGCCATCAGGGCCCCTTGAGCTCTGCCTCCACAGTAGCTGGCTGCGCGGCGGGGATCTCCCCTCCAGCAGGGACGCCTCTCGAGGTCACCCCTCGAGCAGAGATCCCTTACCGACACCAGGCAGAGATGGCTGGCTAAGGCACATTTCCTGCATATGTGTAACATCTGAGATATGTATAGTGAGCTTATGTGATGGATCTTTGTATCTCACACCAACTTTAACTGTAGTATTGACCACAAAACCATCTGTACTTATTAAATATTTTGCATACCTAAATTTACTGATTAGATCGAATCTGCCCAAGGGATCTCCGACTCTGCTCCTGTGACCACCTCTTAACATACTTCAGTAACTAACCAAAAATTACAGTCCCTGTTAACCGATCAAGTTCTAGGAGCTGAGGCTGTGAAGACAACAGCAGAACAAACGCTCATCAACAAAAGCTAATTTATTTCTTACCAGACGATGAAAGTCAGTACAGTATTCCTTTTAACATCAACACGTCCTAGGTTAAACTTAACAAATCCTAATGCAGTGACTTGCGGTATGAAGATGGACTTTGTTCTCCTGCCCCAATACACTCATGCCGGCAGTGCTTGCGGTCCTTTCAGTGATCAAAACGGTTACTCCGCTTCCCGCTGCATTCTCATGCAGTTTCTCTCTCACATCATCTAATGACAATTTACGCGGTGCAATCACACCTTTTGCATATCAGGATTTCCAGAAGTAGGAAGAACACAGACATTGCAATTGCAGGGTATCTAGGCAAGGACAGCTGAATAAATTTAATCCACACATTATAAATGCGATGCTAGAAGTGTTAAACCCCTGTCTCTCCTGAGCCACATAATACCAACATTCCGTATCGGTGAATAAGTTACTTATATTCCAGGCAGATTAAGATATGTAGAGAAACACCAAGTATTAATAGCTATCAAAAATGCAGAGGTAAACTAATAAGTCTAAAATACGACAACCAAATTTCAAACCAAACGAGTGAAAGAGTAACTTTAAGAAAACCTGAATTTCAGAACTTTGTGATGCCTCTTCCAATTTTAAAGTGAAGGTATTAAAAACAACACTCATCATTTCAGCTGCTGCACAGCTCTCTCAAGGATAATCCTGTGTGCATGTCATATTTTGATTATGTTTAAATACTTTAAAACAGAGGTTCTTTTTTTTTTTTCCCCAAGAGCATGCTCAAATGATTTGAACACATTTACTAAATTGCATGGTTTCACAACAGCAATTTTGTCATACCGGTAATTTAGTAGAACCTGGTGCGTCTCCTTTCACAAACTTACATTCTAAAATCTCAAATTCATAAATATTTATATTTTAAATATTTAATTTCACATGAATATTGGGTATTCTTTGCATTTTTTCCTCCTGTTTCCAGGTACTAGTTTGATAAGGAAACCATTTTTACATCACAATCTTATCTGACACTGACCGGACACTCCATCAGACTACAGTCTTTAAGAATCATTATTTAAAAACCTATTTCCTAAAGCAAAACTAAAAGAAGTTATCGGAAGAGTCGTACACCAGGGTTCACCTGCAGAAGATAAATAATAGCTTGGCTGTTAATTAATTAGTCTGATTACTTTTTAAGTTAACACTCACCAGTTCGGCTTTACAATATTCTGACACCGCCTGTCACGTTAACAGTTTAAGTAGAACCCGAGAGCCCTTAAAGCAAATGCAACTTCTCGTCAAGATACAGCTTTAAATATGAATATTAGTAGTTCAAACTTTACAAATAATTAAAAAGAATTAGCGTATCATCTCTTGTCCATCCAGACTGCGGAGTATATTTTTGCCTGCAACTGGTATTTCATTAGTGCTTGCTTACTTCAGCCCTCTGATTTAGGATGCCGGAGCTGCTTGTGTTTTCGCACGCTTTTTCTTCAGGCTGCACCATCTCCCGTAGAGCTTTCTCTCGATCTAGTTTTCCAGCTGAAGATTTCGGTAAGGTCATCTGGAATGCGCACCAGAGAGTTGTACGCGCTTTACGCGTTGCTATGCTCATCTCTCTAATTGCCAAAGCAAGAGCAAACACATCTGCAGGGAGGAAATGGCATTTTAATCTTTATTACACAGGTCATCAGCAAGCACTAGTTGGGATTAATTCACCCTGGCAAAGCTAAAAAGAGCAAAACTTTTTAGGACGTTTTCAGTGTCTGATTTTGTGTCTGTCTCTTTATAAGGTTGTAAAATTGAATTTAAGAAAGTAGTGATTTTTAGGCCCTCATACACAAGAGTATATGGAATTTAGGTATTTCTTTTGTTAAAGCTCCTACTTAGCTGTCACCCATTATCAGGAGCACCTAAAGCCTTATGGTCACCTCTGGTTTCAAAAGTGTGCCACGTACACACACACTAAAGGCATCTCGCCCCTTCCTGTGTGAGCTTCACAGCAGCCCCACCAGATCCTTTGCCCATCTTGCCTAAGAAATTATTAGTCCAGGTGAAGGAATAGCTCGGTTCTGGCATTTTGTTAAAGCACACAGATTGTGTGCTGCAAAACTACACGATGTCGGACTGCACAGAAAGCACGCGTGCACGTGTCTCCATGCTCAGACACGTCATGGGGTTTGGAAGTGGTGGAAGACTTTGACTTACAGTCTGCTCTTCCAAGCCCTCGCACTCAGTGAGCGCGACTGCAGTTTCATTTATTGCAAAAAGCTGGCACCTACCTTGAATCAGTGTGCCTGGATTCACTGCTCCAGGTGAAAGCATCCCCCTCCTGGCGGTACTAGGGGTGCCTCAGAACAGGGCAGAATGTAAAGGCCCAACCTTACCCTCTCACCATCCCTCTTCACCACCTCCTCTGGCTCTCACTCCCTGGGCTGGTTTCTGTGAAACCCATTTCCAGACATCCCTGCTTCCTTCTGCACAGAGCGACCACCCATTCCTCCGCAGCGACCACCGCTAAAGCGGCTGGAAGGAGTGGTACAGAAAACTGGTTTAGGTAACTGTGAAGAATCACCATGAAAACCCACTTGTCCAACACAAGTGTCAGCCATCCAAGGTATTTCCAAAGGTGGTGTTTGGAAGGGTAACTCCAGAGAAATAAAGGACAGAATATACAGAGTGGGAGGACGTGATTATCAGGTCTCTTCTGATTTCAGGTCTTTCTATTTTCAAAATTCGAATTTCCACACCAGGCTTTGTGGAATCAAGAAGAGACCACAGAACGGTGCCACCTGGACTGCCCAGAAGCAGCTAAGAAACAATTGACACTTACATAAAAGCACCTCTCAAAGCTGTAAGATACAGTTGGCACTTGGGTTGGTACCAGGGAAGAAGGGAAAATCCCACAGTAATAAGGGAGAGTTGTTTTAAAATCTTTGGCTGAATGCAGTGCCTGAGAGTTACAGACATGAAAAAGGTCTTTTCTCCCCTCAAAAGATGATTTTAACTTCTATATCGTTCTGAAAGATCTTCAACACTGAATCTAGAACAAGCTCAAAGCAGAGGTATGGTCAGACAGCTCTGACAGCCTTGACGGTTGTTCTGGGTGACAGACAGCACTCCGTAAAACCCTTTTTCTGATCATTGTGATTTCTTCCAGAACTTCATTAAGTGGTCAAAACCATTTACAAACAACTACCAGATACCTCGTACAGTTCCACAACTTCCATGTGTATTAGTAGAATTTTTCAGACCCATGTTGCGCATGAATACAACGGGTATGATGCAGCTCAGATCCATCTGCTTCCCACTGAAGTAAATCCGTGTCATAATTAAAGCTAGGAGAAGAGATGATCATGGCTCACGTATGAATTTTCTTTAAATCAAACTTCCTGGAAAACAGGACACAACAGACAGGTCCTGCCTGATAAGATACTTAATATCGGATCAGACGGAATAGAAAGGTGCTGTGGAAACAAGGTTGGGCCAGGGAAGACCTCTTCTCAAATAAACCAAGAAAGCTCTGCGAAAGAGAGGTGCACAGCTTTGGTCATGTTCCTCAAGACTCTCCCAGACATCCAGCAAATAGAGTTACTATGTTTGATAATCTACTGTTAGAAAAATCCTCCCCAACTGCCACAAGAGGCTCATGCATCTTGGAGACAGGCAGTATGGAGGATGAGAGGTAGACAAAGAAAGTGCAACCCTTTCAGCTAAGTATTGAGATCCCGTTGCGCAAAGCCCACTTCGTTCTCTTCTCTTCCCCCAGGGAGCCGATCTCGGAGTCTGAACACCTACTCTTTCCCAGACTACTCGGTTCCAAAAAGCTCACTGATCTGGTTAAGATGTAATACCAAGTAAAGCCAGTGCCAATTATTTTCATGGACTTCAACACTCAAAAACCCCTCCATCTTAACAAGTCACATAATCATCAATCAAGGTAAAGAGGAACAAGAATGACGGTGAACAGGCAAAAAGAAAAATTGCTATAGTGTATCTTTTGAAGTAACCTTGAGAATTACAGAACTGCATGACGGGACACCCCAAAAGGAGTAAAATATAATCCCCCTAATTCAGTTGTGGAAAGAAAGGCAGGAAGCAAACAGAGGACTCTCAGAAATGCAACAGAGCTTCCAACACAACGCCGTAGGTCAGAACATCACAGGTAGCAGGAATTTATTCTGCTTCACATCTAAGAGAGAAGGGAATCTACACTCTGCCTGTGCAGTAGTGAAGGATTAAGCTGAATATTCTGCCTATTTTGGATACCATTAAGAATAAAAACATTCTGACCAATGTATTTTTGTGTATCCATCTAAAATGTGATTTGTATTTTATGTCAATCTACATCAGAACATGCCTGAAGAGGAAATGCATTCATAACGCATCTTGGTCTCTCTGCACAGATTCAGCATGGAGATACCAAGGAAGTTCTCCACAGAAATAGAGACAGGGCTAGAGGGGGGACAGGAACAGGAACGTGAGGGACAGGGGGAAGAAAGAGACAATAGCTTAGTATCATCTCCAGTCCCAAACTGCAGTACAAAACCAATCCTGCTACCTTTTCATTAGTTGCTAGTTTATTAATTGAATAAATGCACTCCAAATTAATTTAAGCCATTTATCTCTAAACCCCAGTTTTAGTGTCCTCTCAAAACCGTCACCTAAACCCCATACAGTCTAACTTTCTCAAAGCTCTAGACATGAAAAATAAATTAAAACTTTAATACGAATCCTCTCACACTTATTTTTTTTTTATAGACTTGCAATACATGTAGAGTTTTTCAGCTACCTTATAAAAGTACGTAAGCATAGTTATACCTCTGTCATCTTGGCATCTGGGAGCTCCTTGCCTCTGTCGATTTGAAGCATTTACAATTTCATCTTTTCTACGTGACTGCACTACATGAATTACCTCCAGATGTTTATCAAGAGCAGTAGAAATGTTAGCATGAAGGGGAGAACTGCGAAGGCGCTCCATTTTTCCCAGTAAAGTCACAACCTAATAAACATTTTACACGTTACAGGAGTTCAAACTATACTCATCTAGACTTACAAGAAAATTAACTAGATTAGGAAGAACAGATTAATGATAACCATTATTTCTTTTGAGAACAGTTCATAAAGTTACAGTTAAATTCTTACCTAGGATTTCTTCTTCTCCAAAACCGAAGCTGTAGAATACCTGGGTGTGCACAGCACAAGAGCAAAGCTAAAATACTCAAATATTAGGACACCCAGCTTACTAGTTAATAATAGATAAACACAACCTTGAGACAACCATGTGACAGGAGGTGGTTCCATGACAATGTGCGTTCCTCTGAATCAAGACCACTGTGGTCCTCCCTTCCATCAGCACTGCCGCAATTATCCCAGTGAAAACCAATCCCACAAAGACCGTCTGGTTTTCACCCAGATGATCTCCCTGTGCTGCGCTGGCACAAAGCAACAGGCAACGCGAGAGAGCAGCGGTCTGTTTGGATTGGCCAAAGCTGCTGTGGAACCACACGCATAGGCTGACTTTCAGGATGGATACTCAGCACTAAAGGAGCTCTTTCAGAGAGTATCAAGCACAACCACTCAACAATCATTCAGTTTTGATTAGTTAATTGAAAATCTGCTTGTTTGTTTATCCTACAACAGCCACATTACTATGGATTTCCCTTTGGTGAGCGATTCCTCAACTGTGGTTCACGGACCACTGAAGAACCTGGTTATTGGTCTGCAAAAACAGATAAAACTCAGAATTCCAAAATCGTAATGTTTATTGGGCGATGGCTACACTTGATGTAGAAGCCTGATACACTTGATACAGAAGCCTGATGATTAATGGTCATCCACAGGTTTAAAATAAGAAACAGAGGGTCTGGGAGCACAGTACAAAGCGATGCTCTTGATGTTGCCTTGCAACAAAACAATTGTAGGCTTCCCTAGGAAAAGGACTGGCACGGAGTTTTTAAAATCTAAGAAAGAGTGTCTGACAAAGGCATTTGAACCAGGACAATTTGTCCAACCTGCCCCAAGTATCCTCAGAGCAGGCTGCTGGCCAAGACAGTTATTTTAGTAACAGCAACCACAGCAGCAGCCTACTCCTCGCTAAGGGCTCAGGAGAGAGCATTCAGGAAGGAACAAGCTCCCGCTGCCAGACTTGTCCTGCTCCCCCTTAGATCCAGCAAAAGCCTGAGGGGGTGGAAAAAAAATACAGGCAGGAATAAACTGCAGAAGTTACTGTGACAGCAGCAACAACCAATAAACTCAAAACCTGACATCTCACGTTTGTAAGGAAGCTGAGAGTTTAAAAAAAATAGCAAAGGGAGAACTTCACACAAACAACTGAGGGATCAGTCACTAGGACAGGAAACTAAAGTAGGCAAGATTGTTTGAAAATCACTAGATTTGTTTCTGAAGAAAAAACCCAGATTTTAAGGAATGGCATAGTAGGATTATGTAAGCAAGTGAAACAAAGCAAGATGAACCTGACAGTCATTTGCCAGTCTTGCTTAATAGTACATCCACGAAAGGACTTATGTTCTGAAGACCTGGCTTTCAGGTACCACAACCTCATCCAGTGGGATCCACAGCTGAGAGTTAAATGCCTACGTTCTTTATACTAAGCCTGGGAGAAGTGCCAGGTGTCTAAAAGCAAAATCCACACAAGTCAGCAAAGCTGGGCTGCCCCAGAAACCCAGCGGGAACCACTGAAGGCTCAAATGCTCGCTTTCCCATCCCCTCATTTTTTTCAGAAGTTCATCCTGCACTCCCAGGAGAACATTTCCTTCTGCTCACAACTCAGAGGTGTTAACTAAATGTGCCCTTCTCTTGCAAAGCACAACTGATGCCTTTTGACTGTCACAGGGCTTGCCCAGTAATTCAGATCCTTCACTGGGAAAAGCAGGAAGCCACCAGCGATGCTGACTGCTGGAGTGGCAGGGTCCCAGCGAAACGGCCAGCAGAGCCACGGACCCCGCAGTCCAGAGGTGAGCATACACCACGGGATAAGGCCTGACATTTCAGGCCCAGCTTTGATGGCTGTTCTTCATAGAACACTGTATTTGGAGCAGGGACTATAATGCTTTCCCCACCCATACAGATATCCTCACTACTAGAAATAAGCTGGTATTTCCCCTCTCTGGCAGAAACCACTATCAGTCCAGAGTTGAAGAGCTTCAACAGAACAAGCTGAATGTCCAGCCTCAGAGTACCCCACAGTGGGGTGACTACAGCATTCCCCCTTTACAACAGAGCTGTGGATTTACATCTCCCCAGACAAGGGAGATGAGACACACTCTGTGGAGAGGAGATCCTGGTTTAGAGTTTGTTCTCTGACTATTAAGTGGTTTTAACAACTACCAATGACATCATGAAGGAAGCTACTGTCACATCTACAGCAGCTATGCTTTATTTTGGGACTGAAAGCAACTGCAAGTGGAATTCTCAAGTGAGAAGAACAAAGTAAAGTGCGCAGCCACAAAGAGTATTTTAACTAGATGCTCCACACTACGAAGCGTTAGTCCCAGATTCAGACAGCTCAACTTCCACTTGAACCTTTGTACCAGTGTTTCTCTTTGGCCATCACTAAGCTTTTTGTTTTTAGAATCCAGGTCTAACAGCCCCACGGTGCTTTTCAGCATCCTTAAAACTACTTTTCAGTTGGTACCTAACAAGCGTTTAAGGTTCCATACCCTTAGGTTTGGTTCCTCAAGTGGCTAAAGAAGACAAAGTTCTTTTTCAGATGCAGTTTTAAAGTACTAGGACAAGGACAGGCAAGCCTTCTCAAAGCGGAAACTTCTTAACACTGTTCTTTTGGGGTTCATAAAACAGTAGTTTAAAAAATGCATACTAAGCCTATCAACACAACTTTCACTATACTCTACTCAGCTGTATGAACAAACCCAGGCAGCTGCACAAGCCAGATTTCAGCAGGCAGTAAGCAGACATGGCTCCAATGCTTATTTCACCTGTGTGAGGCTGATCAGAAAGACTGCTTCTTAGCACCGCTGCCTTGGGAGAGGCTGAGCTCAGCAGTACCAGTTCCTCCAAGAACCAGCATTTCTCAGAACAACAGCTGCCTGTAATCCCACATCCCCTCGCAGGGGCAGGTTTGCTTTCAGCCCACATTCCTCCTCCTCCTGCAGCATGAGCATCCTGGCTCTGGCCTCTCAGCCTCAGAAGAGCCAGATCAAATCCTTGCTATTCTGCTGGCAGCACAGATCAGCTCTGCTTGTGCTCACCTCCTCCCTCCAGTCTCCCTTGCAGAATTCTGCGCAGGCTGCTGCCTCACAAAGAACCTCAACTCTGCACACTGGCACCATCGTTTGGGCACAGAGCCACAGGCAGCTCAGAAGACACCGGTCACACTCGCGCTACAGGTTATGGCTGTTTGGCCTAAGTAGCAAATTAGTAACAGAAATTCTGGCTGAAGTTGCATCAATTAACTATTCTGTATTAAAAAAAAAAACCAAAAACAACTCTCAAGCAAATTTATATAAAAGTCTTACAAACATTAATTTAACTTGCTTTTTTCCCCACAAATACTTCCTCTAATACAGTATCTACAAATCTATAGTGAACATTTCTCTGCTGAGCTGCTCAAACCAGAAGAGCTCCAAGGTCAGGCACACCTTGGAGCTGTGCAAGCAGTTAGGTTAGATGACTGATTCTGGCATCTTATGGACACTCTTGTACTAGAGAACACATCCTCCCGGCATGTATGCGCATAAACGTGAGCCTCAGCTCCTCAGCGGGTTCCCTAGTAACAGCAGCAGTGAACCTGGAGCTGTAAAAATTCTAGCAGGGACTGCTGAAAGATTATTCCCCACACAGCACTGAAGAACAAAGCTATTTTGGGAAAAGCCGCTCCAATCATCTTACATCTCTTATACTGTTCTCTAAGTTCTCTGTCATAAGTTCAATAGATTTTTTTTTTTTTAATCCTACGACTCACTCTGGCTTGTTCGCGTAGCTGATCCACAATTAAGCGATCAACTCTTGATGGGTTTGATGTCAGCCTTGGAATCGGAGTGTTGTTAGCACTGGAAACCTTTTTCCCTTGGAAATTCTTAGCAAGAGCTGATTCAGTCTGCAGGAAAACAGAAGAATAACTCCCTAAGAATGTAAGCTGCAAAGTGTGCTTTACTACACAAACAAGAAGAAATATCAGATATGTAAATTTTTTCCCTCAGAGTTTTGAATTTTTTTAAAGCAGATAATGAGGATTCAGGCATTTGGGATTTAACCACTTGGTAAAACAGGTGATTTTCTTAAGTGAACAACCACTTTACTCAAAGCAGTTCAACTAAAGTAATTATGCCAACATAATGTGTTTCAGAAGTGCTGTGTCTTCTCACACTCTGACTACAGCCTGCACTAATTTTGCCTGTAAATAAAATGGAGGCAAGTTAGAATTACAAGGCAAAAAAGAACAAGCAAACAGATGTGGACATCATCCACAAAATTAAAATAAAATTAAGTCAGCAATTAACCTAAATTTTGTACAGATTAGTCAACCTACAGAAAGTTGGGGGTTTTTTTGGTTAAAATGAAATCACATTTTATTTAGCCATCAGAAAATTACTTTGAAACCTGACGGCAAGATTTCAAATTTCAATTTCTCTCACCCCATTGTTATGTCACTCTGCAACACCTATAACATTATATAGCTGGCTAAATCTGTTTTAAAATTGCATTTCTTAGATTGTTTGGTGGTGCTCCAAATGAAGCTGCAGCCTAGTTTTCTCCACCACCCCCCCCACTTCTTAGCATGTGTCAACTCCTCCTCTTTTGCACTTTTCTGTGCAAGCCTGGACATCAATCTCCCCTCTCAAGTCAAGCTCCTTCTCTCTCTAACCCCTCTATTCAAAGGAACAACTGGCTTTGGTTAGGAAACACTTTGGCAAACCCCTTCCTGCATTACATCCCCTCACGATGAAGTTTCTTCAGGTGGACTGGCCCTGCAGAGCTTCCACAGAGCCACATGGCCGGCCCCTCCGATTCCCAGGTAACATTGGTCAAGCGTCTCTCTCAGAACATCACAGCTCCAGATCGTTTCTGAATTTCAATACTAGCTAAACTGGTGAAATTAAGGCAGCTTTTACATTCAACATGGGTAGCCTGAAGCACTTCCACTAATGACCAAAAAGGGCAACTGCTTTCAGTAGGGCTTCATACAGAACTACCCGAGTCTTGATCAAGTGTTTTAATATTACCCTTTCTTCAAAAAAGAGCCCCTTCAAATACATCTTAGGTTTAAAACGTCAGGGAAACAGGAGGTGAGAACTCATTGAAAGAACTAGAAGTGTAGGGCCTAAGAAATTTAATTAATTCTTGAAAGGATTAAAGTTTAGTCCCAATTAAAAATAAAATTAATGGTTCTGCTTTCAAAGTTCCCAGACTCATTGTATTTATTGTATTAAAAAAAGAAAGTGTAACACGGCTTCGCTAGTCACACAACACACCTTCCCCAGCCCCAACGCAGGGGCTGAAAAAGTCACTGAACTCCTGCTTTAAGTGTAATGTTCAATACAGCACTAGTTATGCTCCCGACCAGGCTACAAACCTTCAAAGCTTCTGTTTTTGGTCTCAAATATACAGGAAAGCAAAGTCTTTTACCTCTGAAGTCCCATTAAGCATTTAAACTCGTAACAGTGAGAATTACCCATGACCTGTAACTCGACTGAGTAGGATGAGATCTACATCAAATGTGTGAAACTGCACATTAATTTCAAGGTTTTGTTGATTTGGGTTTTTTTTTTTACCTTCTTTCTTTCTTTCTCCAAAGCTCTCCACTGTTCATAACATTCTTCTAGTCTAACATGAAGTTCGCTGGCAGGCCCACTACGGGTTTTAACTTGCCTTTGAAATCCAAATGCTGGTACAAAACCAGAAAAAGAACTGTCACCATACATCTTATCATTAAAATAAGGGTAGAAGCATTTGAAATCATCATGGGAGAACAAGTCGGGAGACTCCATCAGAGGAACAATGGAACGGCCAAACAGACGAGCTGATCTGAAGGGGAATGCACTGGAAGCAAGCTGCTGGTTACGCCTGAAGTCACCCATCATGCAGTTCTTGGAAAAGCCTGGAGCCTGTAAGCAAGTCATAGAATTGATGACGTTACTGTCTCCGCTCCCCTGCCTGAGATTAAACTGACCCTGAGACTCCAGGAAATCTTGGTACATGGTCTGCAACAACCCATCTGCATGTGTTTGTCCTTCCAGATCATAGTGCTCACTCTGTGGCTTCAACTGGAAACGGTGTTTGTTCATATTTTCAATGATCCCAAACTGGTGAGCTGAATAATTGTCGCAGAATCCGTTTGGCTGCTTTAATTTCTTTTCACTTAAATACTCGATGAGATTCTCTTCTCCACTCCTAACTAGTGCTTCCATGCAAGCAGCAGAGCGAGCTCGTTCTGCAGTGCTATAACCAAAATCAGGACTTGAAAAACATGGATGATCTTGACAGTACTTGTGAAATACATTACTATTTAAAGGGAAATTTGAAGATGATAACTGAAAAAAATCATTAGAATGACTGGAACTTTTTGGAAAAGCAGGGAAATGATTATTCACTTTCAACAAAGGACTTGGATTCTGAAATGGGACAGAAGCAGCGGTTTTAGTCTGAATGTTCATCCAAGCTGGCCTCACATTAGTGCCTGCTGAAGGGTTTCCTGAGTTTGGCAATAATGGAAGAGATTTACAGTATTCAGAATTCTGAAGATCGGACTTGAAAAACTGCTGCTTTTCTACACCGTTTGCCCAGTCACCATTCCCTGGACAAGCTGCAAATGATTTTAGTCCATATTCAAATTTTTGCCCCAAATCAGTGCAGAATGAAGCGTCATTTGCAAATTGTTTTTCTGATAGAAGTCCTACAGCCTTGGGAAATGTAAAGTTTTGCTGATCTGAAATTGTATCTTCAGTTTTTTTCTGAGTTCCTGATTTAACTTGAAATAATTTAGTATAGGGGTCTGTGTCCAGAGATGGTGCCTCAATGGTTCCATTTACTGACTTTTTATTTTCTTGGAGGCTACAGTTGGTGCTCTTGTTTGGCTTCGCTTTACTAGCATGAGAATATTCAGCGTATCTACTAAAATCGGTGTTTTCATTGTATCTGTAAAACTGCGGAAGAAATGTTTCTGCCCGCTTTTGGTGCAACTGCCCGTCTGCTCCTTTGGGACACACTCTCTCCCTTCCATAAGAATAAGCATCATCTCCCAAGTCTTTCATTAATTCTGAATACCCAGCTTGGGGTGTAAAGGTGTTTTTGATGTATGGACAGTTCTGATACACGGGTGTTGTCTTAATATTCTCACTAGTCTGCATGTTGCAACAGTTGGCATGATCATTCCGAGAAGGGTAGAAACACAGCTCTTCAAGGTCTATGCCAGTAAACCCACGACAACATTCCTCTACTTTTTGCTGCGATGCAAGATTACCGCTTTGCAAATACTGTTTTTCAGCAGCAGATACAGATTCGCTACTAGAAAAACCCTGTTGTGAGACAGCTCCAACAACTGGTCTTTTAGTTTCTGGCAGCAGGTCATGGTGGTCTACGATTCTGGTTGCATTCATGGGCCACGCTGACTTCAAGTTGGAAGGGCAACTCCTTGAAATACAAGAAATACATGGTTAGGTTCTTGTAACTGGTGCTCCTCTTCCACCCCCAAATGCAGAAATAGGTTTAAAAACCCAATTCTTCCCCCAGCCATTTCTCTGTAATGATTCAACACTGTCTTACTCCAACTTCTATCCACATCTTTGCAGTTTCCCTTAACTAGATAAGAAAACTGATTATGGCTTTTCTAAACCAACCCCTATACCTTAGGAGATCCATACAATGCCTTCAAGCTGCAAACGATGTGTACACACCAAATTACGGCCAGTCAATCCCATCAAGAGATTTACTATCCGCCACCATCAAAATACTTCTGGATAAGCAACAAGTTAAGATAACCACATTTGCCAAACCACCCACAACCTTTCAAAGCCACGTCCCAGCACAGCAGACAAAACATGTCTCTGTATCATCTTGCTCATTGCTTCAGAATCGCCCGTGTTTTACACTGGCTTACACTGCTTCCTGCAGGTAGATCAAGAATAAGCATCTCTGCACATTCCCTTTCCTTCCACTGATTACTGTGGATTAACACAGGACAATCACTGACTGTCAAGGAAAGCTGTAAGCAGACTAAGTAAAAAATGGAATTGTGACTGGAAGTCATTACACTCTCTGCCAAATTTGGCAGCATTGAAAACAGGAATCCAACCTTAACTGTCTGAAGCAAAGGTAAGCTACCTCATGATCAAGACTGACTCTCTCTGAAGTCTTCCCTCACTTTGGCCACTTAACTCAGCACACATACAGAAATCACTGGGATTTTGGGAGAAGACAGAAAGGAAGAGTGGTGCCTGGCTTGGGAACCTTGAGAACTGGATTCCCTTTCTTAACCCCCACAATACTCGGATTCGGGCAGACAACCATGAGCTCTCTTAAATATCTCAGGGATGCTGGATCAGTATCCTTCTGTGTCAAGTTATTTTGACTATCTAATAGTTTCTTCCGGTGCTAGAATATAGGCGTAATAAATCGGACATTTAGATACGCAAATATTGCTTAGGTAGCACTAACATCAAGAAACAGTCATTTTGCATGAATTCTTCTCTCCTGCCAGTTCAGGAAAGGGTGAAAGAATATGATTTTATGTTTTCTATACTCTTTCTGTGAATTGAAATTAATCAAGAAAGAAACACAAAGTCTGAATTAAGTCGATCTAAAAAAATAGGCCAAGGCATATATTCCCAGAAATTTATTTGAATACAGCATTTCCACAATGCTTGTTAAGGACTTATTTAAAAAATGCCAATTAAAGAGTTCTGTAAATACCAGAAAGCTAGAAACTACCATGTAATTTGAGTACCCAGAGAAAAGCTTTCAAGTATCACAAGTGAAATATTAGAAGGTTAGGGGGAAGGAAGGGAAACCGTAAAGAGCATGAGGACTTGCCAGCAGCAGACACAAAGCTGACTAACAGAACACAGACACTGAGATCAGCGAGGGTAGTTTTTGTCAGAGGAAGAGAAGGCACCAGCACTTGCATGGCAACACACTCACCCCTCAGCACAATATGGCTGCGGTTTATCTTGTTCTTCCAAGATGTTAGACACGAGTCCATATAAATCTGTTTCACTGCCATAATCGTTCCTTTCAGGTTGAATCCTGAAAATGAATTACATGTTAATTATAACAATTACGTCATTCAAAATATTTCATGAGTTAAATTAAATAAAAAAAATATAATGCATCTACTCCATCAACACACACATTCTCTCACTGTCACAAACGACTACCTGGACTTCGTATTAATCTGAGAAGCCACAGGCTGCTTAGTATCATCTCCATAGGTAGACCACGGTGCATACAAAAGGGAAGAGTCCACAGGTGCAGAATACTCTGATGTTGAAAAGGAAGAACTGTAGGTCTGAAGTAGCTCTACATTTTCTTCATTCTGCATTTTATGTACAATAAAAACACCAATTTTAATATTAAACACATCAAATCGTCATTTCGTCATTCTACGAGGTTGTAACCTTGGAGTAACCACAGCATGAGAAGCAAGCAAGCCACATATTTTTGACACAACGCTAGAGGTTAACTTCTGCTGATGACTATTGCCGAGCGCACATACGCATAGGAGTGGAAATTTCAGACCATGTCAGCCTAAAACGTCTGTACAAGTTTCTGATACATGATCACCAACAGCAGTCAGGAGACATCCCCTTCCTGCCAATTGTTACAAGTTATTTAAGCTACTGAAGAAAACTTACAGCCAATTCTTTTCTAGATGAAAGGTCTTCTACCCAGTTTAAGTGGAAAGGCACATTTGCTTGTTCGGTTTAAACATGCTATACTTTCTTAGTAACTGAGAAAATTAAGAGTGTTTTCACAGGGTTAAATGTTAAAGATACACGATATACTCCTTTATGGAGGAAAGCAGTCTAGCAGCTACAGAAAGCTACACCCGCAATCAGGTTTTATTCCCAGTAAGGCTTTCTGCCTGACTATGGACAGGTGTTTACTTCACATCTCAGTTCCCCTGTCTGCAAAATACTTCTGTAAGCAAAAAAGGTGCCCAGCTGCTGGACTGAAGGACATCGAAGAACAAAGCCACACAAGTCTTGGGTAGAGTAAGTAATAGGTCTATTCTTAAAGTACTGGGAACGAGTTTTCATTCACTTATTTGGGTCTTTTACCTCAGTGAAAATTTATGGCTATGAAAGGCAAAATGGAAAGAGAAGTCTGATGTACTTAACTGCCCCGGCATTTTCTGCTGGTCAGACTAAGAACCCCCTGCTCAACAGGCTGCTTTATACGAGCGTTTGGACTCTACATCTGTGCTCTGCCACAGAAATACCTGTCGCAATACCTAAGCTTCTCCTTCTTACCAACTTCCCAGTTTTCCTAAAAATAGTCATTTTCTCCTCACTTTGTCTACAATTGTTTATGCTAACAGAAGAATAAAGAACACAGTGAAATACTGTTTTACTGAACACCACATAGTCCTTCATCTGTGGCTGTATTAAAAAAAAGTCACTGTCCTTTCTGACTATCATTACGATGACGGAGATTTATTATGAATAAATCAAACACGGTGATTTATGTTTGCCAGTATATAAGCAACGGTATTAGAAATATTTCCTGACCATTTTATTTACAAGCAACCCGAACTCTTACAGATATACAAAATTAATTTATAATCAACTGAACCTGTGATTTGTAGCAAGCGTATAGTGAGCCAGAGCCTGTCATTCCACTACTGAATACATCGGTCAGCCTCCCGCCAGCTTCTGTGCTACTCCAGCAGCGACTGCCACCTCTCAAGGCAACTTTAGGCTACGCAAGACAAGGAAAAAAGAGTGGTAGAAGGACATAATTATGCACAGCCCTGAGAGTTGTAGATTTTATACCAACACGAACTTCTTTAACATTTTAATTTACCTGTGAATTCTGCTCCATCTGGGTTTTTAAGGAATTGGTTCTACACATTGATATTAGAACACTTCCATATTTGCCTTTGGAGAAAACCTTAACCCAACAAACTACAAGAAATTCGCAAGGGGTGTAGAGACAGAGGAGGTGCAGGTTAAGAGGAAATCTGCATTCTCTCCATTTACACTAGCTGAGCTTCCGAAGGGCTGAACCACAACAGAACACCAACTACAGAAGTGTGAGAATTATCATCCCTTTCCCCAGCAGCAGCAGGTGCATCTTTTAGCCTTCTGCCCAACACTAGACACCTCTTGTCCTTTCATCACTGGTCCTATTACATCCTTTGCATTACACGAATGCATATATGTGCATTTTCAGATGTCAGGAGCTAGAGTTTTGCTATAATACACACACCGGGAGCTACAGTGGGTCTGCTCCATTCTGTAACTACGAGAGAAACAACTTCTACCTCAGAAACACCAACCTGGAGGTGCTCAGAAATAGGTGGCCAGTAAGAGCAAGGAATGAAAACAAAAGTTAGGTGCCTTTTCTTCCCTTCTTCAGTAGGTGAGGTACACAAGGCAAATTTAAAGTTAAAATAAAACCAACTAGCTAAAAAACCTTTAGCTCACAAATAAAAGTGAAGTTATTTGCATAATATTTAAAAAGTTACCGTAGCAGCTCATTTGAAATGCTTACTAAATTCAAAAGCTCAAGTTTCACAGGCCTAGCGTTCAGCAAGCATTCTGAACGAGCAGTCCTCTCAAGAAAAAGTTGTTCTTCTATAGCTACCTGAGCATGGAAACAAACTCTACGTCTGACGCACGTGGTCTACAGCATGATCTTCCTTCTAGTTTACACTGCAGCTACACCGATGTATTAACACACTGTTTTTCTCACACGCATTTTACAAATACGTGAACACACAGAGCCAGAATCAGTGGGGAATCACAGCTCCATTTCTTATACTAATTACGCCACGTTTTCTCCTTAGTTATCTCCTTGTTCAGCAAGGACACCTACCACTGATTTGTGATCTCGAAGAAAGAGGAAATGCATACAGAACCACAGACCGGGNGGAAATGCATACAGAACCACAGACCGGGCAGGGTTGGAAGGGCCCTCTGGAGCTCACCCAGTCCAACCCCCTGCCAGAGCAGGGGCACCCACAGCAGCTGCGCAGCGAACTGCGACAGATCTGTGACACCCCCACACTCAATTCTTTTTTCCCACATGGAACTTTTTCAGGACACTGAAAAGCGTTTCCCCGGCACCTTTGAGCGCCGTTTCGCAGCACCCTTTACCACAAGACGGGCCCGGCTCCAGACGGCCCCACACAGGAGGGCGCCGCCGCACTAAGCCCGGTGGTGGCGAAGTCCGAGCCCCGGGACAGCCCCGGCCCCCCGCTGGGTGACAGACGGCCCAGACTCTCCCCAGCCCGTCCCCGTCCCCGTCCCCGTCCCCGTCCCCGTCCCTCACCTCCATGGGCGACCCCCGGGACGGCGGCTGCGACGGCGGCTACCGGCAGCGCGCGCGGCCGCCCCTGCGGCGCGCGGCCATGGCGGGCCGCCTGAGGCGCCGGGCGGCCGTTAGCCTCGCGCCGGGCCAACCGCCCGCCCCGCCCCGCGCGCTCGAGGGGATTGGCCAACCCCTGAGCCGCCTAACCAATGAGGAGCCGCCCGGCTCCCTCGCACCTCCCCGCACCGCGTGACCGTCTCTGTTCTCCACGCGGTCATTAGACATGGAGAGCCCACAGCTAGTCTCCTGGCGACAGAGCTTTATTTCTATTGGCCCCTATGCGCTAGCGCTACCCAATGAAAAATCACCTCTCTCACCCTTCCCGCCAATGAGGCGTTGTTTACCCGGAGACAGCGCCGCGGCCGTTGGAGCGGTATCGGCCCCTCCCGCCACAGCCGCCGGAGCCCCTGAGAGCCGCGGGGTGGCACCGGCCCGGCTGCCATGGGCCCTGTCACCCCCTCCGCCCCGACACCCCTGGGCCCTGTCACCCCCTCCGCCCAACCACCCCTCAGGCCCTGTCACCCCCTCAGACCC
>RSEF01000027.1:325471-338445 GCA_003993805.1 Himantopus leucocephalus | reverse complement strand
GAGTGGCTGGAAAGCTGCCCGGCAGAGAAGGACCTGGGGGTGTCGGTCGACAGCCGGCTGAACATGAGCCAGCAGTGTGCCCAACAGCATCCTGGCTTGTACCAGGAATAGCGTGGCCAGCAGGACTGGGGCAGTGATGGTCTCCCTGTCCTCGGCACTGGTGAGGCCCCACCTCGAGTACTGTGTTCAGTTTTGGGCCCCTCACTCCACGAAAGACGTTGAGGGGCCGGAGCGTGTCCAGAGAAGGGCAACGGAGCTGTGAGGGGTCTGGAGCACAAGTCTGATGAGGAGCGGCTGAGGGAACTGGGGGTGTTGAGTCTGGAGAAGAGGAGGCTGAGGGGAGACCTTATTGCTCTCTACAGCTGCCTGAAAGGAGGGTGTAGCGAGGGGGGGTCGGTCTCTGCTCCCAAGTAGTGGGCGATGCAACAAGAGGAAATGGCCTCAAGTTGGACCAGGGGAAGTTTAGGATAGATATTAAGAAAAATTTCTTCACGGAAAGGGTTGTGAAGCACTGGCAGAGGCTGCCCAGGGCAGTGGTGGAGTCGCCATCCCTGGAGGTGTTTAACAGCCGGGCAGACGTGGTGCTGAGGGACGGGGTTGAGTGGTGGTTTGGGCAGTGTTGGGTTGATGGTTGGACTTGATGATCTTCAAGGTCCCTTCCAACCCAGATGATTTCTATGATTCTATGAAATCTATTTCTATTTCAACCCTCGGGTTTCCTTATTTTTCCCCACTTCCCGGGTGGGAGAATTGTCTAAATGACAATAAATTGTTGAGGGTTCCTTAAACCATGGCAGCCCCAGGCTGGGCCGGGCAGTGAGCCCTAGGGACAAGCACAGCTCGCTCGCTGCCCTGCGGGGCCTGGGACACACGGTGAGAATAAACGCAGATCAGCACCATGGCAGCACATCAGCCCTCGGAAATACTTCCAGGAGGACACAGGACCGCTCTGAGGGGAGCCCCCGCACCGCACCACCCGGCACCCCAATCGCTAACCGCAGTGTTCGCACAGACAGACAGACAGACGCCCACTTCTTGGCCAACCAGTTTTATTATTCAAGTCCAAAGATAAAGCAGTTCGATACTCACACTTGCAGCAGCTGGTTAAACAGGAGGCACGGCCCTTAACGCAGGCGGTGGGGACAGCAGCCACCTGCTGCCCGGAGCGCACCCCGCCAGTAAACACGGCAACCGGAGCACGAAGCAGCGCAGGGGCGAGGCGCACCGGTTCCTCCTGCAGCCCTGGCAGCGCTGCAGGACCTCCCTGGTGCTCAGTTTACAGAAATTAGTGTTCTCCTTTCCAGAGATGGGTGACACTGTCACGAAAACAGCTGGAAACAGCGGGTAACGAGCCCTTCGGGGGCGAGAAGAGCCTTCAGCCCCAACAGGCAGCTCCCGAGCGCAGCTGTGCCCGCTGAGAGCAATCGGCTTGTAAACCCAGCACACCCGGATCGCTTACAGCCGCTCCGCCCTGAGCCCGCGTGAAAGCATTCGCCCTGGCAACCGCTGTAGAAATAACAGTCGACGTTCACCCACGTGAAACATCAGGGAGCACCATTTTCCTGCTAACCGGCATAAAGTCTGAAAACAGTGTAAGGGCTTGACCGATCTGCTACCGCTCCGGCGGATGCTCAAACCGGTGCAGCGTTTCCCTTACCCAGGGCCCGGGGGTGATGCAGTCTCGGAGCTGCAACTCATCTATATTTCATACCGTTTCTCTTGCTGCAGAAAAGCACTTGCCTTCGCTGAGGTCGGCTCCAAACCCTGCGCTCTCAGCTCAGCCAGAGTGAAGACGTAGCGTTGTTCTTGGCAGCGTAAATACGTGGATTCGCAAATACCTTTTTCAAGGCTAGTGTAAATAAAAATCACATTTGCCCTGCAGCAGCATGTCCTGAATTACAGGTCAGAAAGGGGCTCTGCTCTGTTCTCAAATCGTAACACACTCACTGCAAACCAAGGCAGGCAGGAGGAGGCAGCCAGCTCAGAAGCCCTCTCCAACATCTCGTTTTGCTTTGCTTGAAGTGGTTAGAAGTGAAAAAAAAACCCAAAAAAATCGACCAATTTAAAACACGGACATAATCACTTCACCGTTCTTTGGTACAGACATTGGCCACAATAACCCACTGGGACATTTGACACCACAAGCACATGGCACGCTTCGACTTTAAGAGGTGCTTGAAATTTCTTTTTTTGCTATTTAAAAAAGGAAAAAAAAAAAAAGGAAACGCTTCCAAAGAACCACTCGCCAGCCATGTGCCCAGAATTTCTGCTGCTTTTTAAACACACACCATATTCTTAATTAATTTTATCCCTTGAGAGTCCAGCTGCAAAACCCCAGCTATCGCTTCCGCTCGCCTTTTTGTGTCCTTTTCTTCTCCTTTTCCTTCCGCTCCTGCTTGGCTAGCTTATCCTTCTCTCGCTGGAGCTTATCTTGCTCTTTTTTCTTCTGGAACTCATCTCGCAGCAGCTCCCGTTCCAGTTTCCTGGCATTCAAGACATCCTCCACGTTTGTGTTTCGGAAGAGCGCTGGCGGTGAGTTAAGGGCAGGCAACGCTCTGGCTGAAGCCGCACAGCTTCCGCTCCACAGCCGTATTTTGGAGCTCTAAACCAGACACTACCTTTATTCTACCTCCCCCTTTACCTTCCGACTCCCACTTTGGCTTCCTCGCTCAGCAGGTAAGGAAATTGGGAACGAGGAATGGAGAAAGAAAAAGTAATCTCTTTTTCCAAATAGAAAAGTCACGTAGGGTAAATGCACGCTGCCTAGAAAAGGCTTTTTTCCGAGAAAGATCAAGTTGCTTACAGGTTTTTAAGACTGATAGGTAAAAAGAAATTGGAAAACCTCTACAAACTGAAGAGGAGGAAAACCAGTACACACGGTACAGCTTCCTCGAGTGGATTCACTACAGCTGTGCGTGTGCCATGCGTGTTTTTACATACACGTACATATGTGTGTGTGTCTGCAGACACAGACTACAGCCGACGCCCCCGGGACAGGGAGCCAACAGCTGGCGGGTACAGAGCATTCCCGGCAGCTCCCTACTGGTCCCAGCTGATGGGACGGGAATGGTGCTGTGCCGCACCGGCCACAGGAGGAGGCTGCAGGTGGGGCTGAGGCAGCTCACACCACAGACCATCACGTGTCCTCTCTCCTGCAGCCACCAGTGGCCAATGCTTTGAGACACGCGTTAGAAAGAGCCAGTGGGTGTCTCCTCCGCTGTCTCTTCCTCCCAACCATCAATAATGCAGGGACAAGAATAATTTAGGTTTCACTTCTTAATTAGGTGATAAAACTGGCTTCCATCTTAAACCGGCCAGCTGGTGAGCTCAAGGAACATCCCAAATGACTGTGTTGAGAAAAACATGGGATACTCGGTCCTTGTTCACCATTACAGTTCAGCTGCACCACGGCCTCACGAGTTTCACAGTAATTTTGTTTCAGTTGGACTTTTAATAATTCCTGACATGATTTACCTCTCTGGGCACCAGTTAACATTAAGGTGATGTTCTGGGAGAATTATCCTTATTAATAGCACGTTCTGTGAAGTTCCCGAGAGGGCGGAAGAGGGAAGGAAGGAACAGAGGGGAGAAAAGAGAATGACAGGATCAGTCTCAGCTGCGCAGGCGGGGCAGGGAGCGGCTGGACCTCCAGCTTTCACTACGAGCGAGGTGAGGTTACATGAGAAGAAAACTTAAAAGGTGCCCTAAAGAAACGGGGAGTGTCAGCCCAAATAAGGAAGGATGGGGAAACTCACCGTGGGAGCTGCCTTCCTTCCAAAAAGCCCGGGTCACCAAAGATTCAAAGGATACATTTTTCCGATCCAATATTTACTGCTGTCGCAATCGATCCATCCTGTTCATCCTCGCCAGTGAGAGAATTAAGGAAATATGGACATCAGTAATGAACTTGCGCCTCCATACAGTCACACTAAACTCAAAACATGTCAAGTAACAACTTCGTCAAGCCGTGAGGAAGAAGCTAAAAACTAACGCAGGCAATCAAGGAGCCGGCAAGCGCAAACCCCCATGTTCCGCTCCCTCCTGCTGCTGGAGCGCCAGGCACCATTCCCTCCTATTCAGCTCCGCTCTTCAAGGAAGAGCTTGTTCTTCAGCACCACAAGAGGTAACTTTAAACCCTCCCACTCTCCACATACTCTCTCTAAAGACGATCTTTTCAGCAGATTTCTCATCAGAAAGCAAGAAGGAAATTAAATGCATTAACACAGAGTTACCGGGAGGCGCTTCTCTCCCCTTCTGCAACACACCCGGAGTGGGCAAACCTTCCAGCCAAGCAGGCAGTGGTGGGGAGTGTGGAAATGGCAGAGGAACAGACTCAAAGCAGCGTCTGCTCACGGCACGCCACGAAGGAGCTTCCGTGCTTTCTTCCATGGAAATTATTTTATTGCAGAGAAGAAAGATTGAAAAGTTTCTCCAATTCTCCCCACTAGACACTGCAAAACTGGAAAGGCGTTTTAGGAGATTTTTAATAAATACTGTCCTTCGAAGCACTGAGTCAGGAAAAGGATATTCCTCCTCGTCCGTCACGTTGGCGTACTGGGCCAGGAGAGCAGCTTTCCTTTGCTTCTCCTCCTGGGAGACCTCCTTTGGCTTCACCACAATCCTGGCCTGCTTCTCCATCATGCTGGCGATGGCCTGGATCTCATCTGGCAAGGAGAGGAGTCAGACCGTCAGTCCCGGCAGCCAAGTCTCAGCTGCCAGATGCCACACGCTGCTCCTTCCCACACCCGCAGTCCCCAAAAGGCTCCGTCCCACTGTCACAGGCTCCATCCTACTGTCACAGGCTCCGTCCCAGCTGCAGGGAGGCAGATGTAGCTGGGGACAAGTGCACCCAGCAAAAGGGAGAAGTCTCACCCAAAAAATATCCCCCACCCGCCTCGCAGGAGCCTTCTCACAAGGTCACTAGTGGTGCCGTCAGCGCACAGAGCGCAGCGAGCCAGCCGGATTTGGGAATTCAGTCTGAGGAACTGCTGAAGAGCCACCGTGGAGGCGGCTCAGGCCAGCACCGTGTCTGATGCAGTGCTGTGACACCAGCTTCTCCTCGCAAGGAGGAATCCTCCCGTGCTGCACGCAGCCACAATCAGACGCTATTTTTCCTGCACCAAGGGAAGTTTCACAACAAAGCTTTGAAATCAGTAAGACTCTTGCTAATGAAAATCCATTTTACTCCAAATTGCATTCTCTTCTAGTTAAAAAAGGCTTAGTTTATTTAACCACGTACTTAAAGCCACGTTAAATAGAAATTCTGAAAACCCGAAGTGATGGATCAGTTTAATACTCTTTCTCTTTTACCTACCTAGGGAAACGAACAGCTGATTTACCTTTTAACATTGAAGTTCTGCTGCCCATTTCTTAAAATAACATTTGGGTTTTGACACCACACCTTTTTTAGTTTGTTAATAACTTATCCTCAGGATTCTGTTATTCTAAGTAGATACTGACTTCATTGGGGATTTATCCTTTTATGGAACCACAGTGAAATAATTAAATCCTTGCACTTCTAACAACCTAGACACACACTGCTACCTTCTTTCTGTGACAAGTAAGAAAAATCCCTGTGGGTAACCAATGGTGTGAGCAGGAGGAGGCCAGCAGCAGCTCCAGCAATTCCAATCACTTGTCCCCAAAAGCCAGATTTATTTTATTTAATGCGCAGAATAGCGTAACTTTTTCCTGTCCCAAGGCAAGGTTAGGCCAAGGACAGGCTTCGGTGAGTTTTCGTGGAGAGCCACTGAACTGCCGTGTGCTTCAGCCGCCTCATCTACAAAGAGGAGGTGACCGATAGTTGTGAAATGCTGAGGTTTAGAGAAGAAAAGCACTATATAAACGCAGGCCTCGTGATATGGGCTCGCTATTTCTAGAATGACATCAGTCAGTGACAATATTCTCTTTGCAATCAGAACCAACAAAAAAATGCAAAGCAAACAAAAAGCAGGATTTAGCCAAAAGGGATGTTACATTGTCCCGGGCTACGGTTAGACCCGTGCAGATGGAAGATCACTAATTGATCCATGCAGTGTGCTTAAACCAGCAAAATCTTTCCAGTGTATGACTTCATTGTACCCCAGAGCTCTACTCAATGACCAGAACAAGCCCCCCCCGCCCCGATAAGCAAGAACAAGACGAAGGTCTTCGCTCCCGAGCCAACAGCTGAAGACAAGGAATGAATTCAGAGAGGGTACAAAGAAGCGGTGGGGCTTTATACGTGACTGGGAAAGAAGCAGCGTTAGTATAGCAGCAGCAGCCTCACAGAGCTTTCCCCCCTACAAGCATTTATGGGGGAAAAAAGGACAGTTTTCAGAGAAGATTTTGAAAGAGGAAAATAATGATGCTTTCCTGAGGTGTACTGGAACCTTCTCCTGGGGCGAGCAGCAGCAGAAGGGACAGCGCCGCTCACCGTAGGTGCGGTTTAGCAGCATAAAAACACTTGCTTTCCAAACTGGGGTAAACCAAAGTAGCAGAGGCATTTATACCATAACAACTGCACTAGCTGCCATCGCTACATCGTTAGCATTTAACGGAGAGAAAGCCCAGGTGTTTTGCAAAAGGAAATTTAAAAAATCCTACAGGAAAGAAAAAAAATAAAAAGAAAAAGAGCTTTTCCTCTGCAGGATTATGAAGGCAAAGAGCAGCAGAACGCTAGGGGACAGCCAGAAGTGAAACCTACTCATCCTCGTTTCATATTTCAAGACAAAACAGTACATAAGCAGCAATGGCAATGAGAAGCAAGCTAGATGTGCAAACATATTAGCAGTGTTGGTTTTAACTCCAAACAGGACGAACACACAGTTCTCATCTTGGTAAGGCCCTGCAGATTACTCATACCACGAGGAAAGGCACACCGAGCAGCAACACTACCTTCTTTTTTCTCTTTGGCGTCAACAATCTGAGATTCAGACCACTTCTCGACTACTTCCCTGCAAACATCGTTTAAGAGATCTTCTTCCTAGTAAGGGAAAAGAGACTTCTCAGTCTTGGAACAAAGTTGGTCTGCTTTAAACAAGCATGAATCAGATATGAAAAGCACCAGCTGCAAAGAATCTGAACACCCAGCGATAAGCTCAAGCGATACAGCTTTGCACACGAAATCTGCTCGTTAAACGCACATACGGGATTTTGGTTAACCTGGGACGATACAAGTCATGCGATGCACTTACTTGTTGACACAGCTCAGGACTAGAGATAGCCTTGACTCGCTACACAAACACAAGGTGTCAAGGCTGCCATCCACCAGCTCCGCACCGCACCGGGCGATGCCGTATCACTGCGGTGGTTTACTTTTCACATGACAGAGCTCTAACAATACACACTGGTTTCATATCAGCAGGCTCTCTGGTGCACCAGCCCTACAAACACCGAAGGAAAGGCAGTATCTTCACTCTAGAAACTACTGCCCAGCATCATCTCTCCTCTTGAGCAAGGCTGCGGAGAAGCTACTCAAAGGCCACCTCCAAGCCAGTCTCACGAAAGCGGATAGATTAGATGAGATACAACATGGGTGAGGGCCAGTACAGAGCTGAAACCACTTTGGTGGGACTGATAGACCATCTCCTCCCACCAACAGGAATACTGACCTGCTCCCCTTGACCTGCCTGGAGCATTAACCACGATGCAGAGGTGCCAGTGGAATGCATTCCCACTGTTGTTCATTGCTGAGGGAGACTTTAAAATGCAAGGAGAAAGGAAACACACCCAACCAGCAACAGGATGGTATTCCCATCACCAGATCCTGTGCTTGTGGAGTTCCACCGTGACTAGCTCTCTCCCCAGTGCCTACGTACAGCTTCTCGGGGGACTGACCAACACCGTAACTCAAGTTCCAGCAGGAGACAGGCGATACACTACCACATCTCAGCACACGCAGTGACAGCCTTTCCGCGAGAATTGCCCAACATGCGAGTTCAGGTTACAGAAGCTGAATCCAGGCAAGAAACACAATCCTGATAAAAGAGAAAAGCGTTTTGAAGAGTTACAGCCAGGAGCACTTCACGGGGAAGAGGTATGCGTACAACAGGCAGGAAGTTTCAATATTTTTTTATTTATTTTGCTCATTAACACTAAATCAGGTTTGTCCATGGCTTAGGAAAAACCAGCAACAGAGAGGCAGTGGGGCTCGAAGAGAGCTGATAACAAACAGAAACTAGCTGGCCAGGGACACCTGAGGGATGAGCCAGCTGGGATTGAGACGTCCCCTTCCCCTTGGCAGGTCTGGCCAGTGCACTGGAGGTGTTAACGCTCAGGCTAGATCCGGCACTGCCTGCAAATCCCTGCGGTCATCCTGCTCTCCTGGGGCAGCAGCACTGCACTCGAGCACAAATCAGGCAGCAAAGCGACAGTGACCTCTTACCAGAGCTGCTCTGCCAGCCCTGACCGTCACCTGCCCTGCCTATGCCAAAAGCTAGCTCTGAGAGGCAGAAAACCTGATACACTCTACCTAGAAAAGAATTTCTTACAAAGTTGTGTGGGAACCAGACCTCTGCCGTCTGCCGCTTTCCCCACCCTTCACAGCCAGGCGTGCAGTAATTGGCATTTCAAAGACGAGCACACCAAACCCCTGCGCACAGACTGCCCACCAAAGAGACACCAAGTTCACGATTCTCATCTTGAAAACTTGGGCTCGAGGTACCTAGAGAAAGCACTTTCAAGCTCCAGAGAGAGACTGTCACTGAAAACATTACTCGTCCAGCAGAGCAAAGCTCAACTGCGTGGGGGACAGCAAAAAAACGTTGAGTTCTCCACAACTGTGGGACAGACGAGGAGATAAAAACATACACAAGAATCTTGCCACCTTTTGCTCCAATACAAATAAAGAACAACTCTGAATAAAGTCCTCCCACCACGAGCCTCCAATTGCTAAGCACAAAATTCTGCACGTAACAGGCAGACGGCAGGAGAACCGACACACAGCAATACCATCACACAAAGCGGCCGAGCACCGAGATCACAAGCACAGTTCAGGGCCGCGCACACAGCGGAACAAGGTCCCCGCGTTGGGGAGGAGACGCTACAAGGACAAACGTGAGATATTCGAGGATGTGATCTGCAAACAGAGAAACAGCAGAAGGATGAAGGGTTTGTGATTCCCACTGATATCAGACTCCATTTTAAGAAGTCAATGTGCCGTTAACCACAGTAGATCCAGAGGGCAGGATGATGCTGCTAAAATCAGATATAAGAACAGGTGGTTTAGGCCTGGAAGAACCCACTGACCCCACTCCCACCGGGAGATGACACAGAGATCCTCACAGGAACACGTGCTGGATGAGCAGACCAGCAGCAAGCATGATATGCACAGAAATGCCATTTCACATGCCAGTCAGATGAACCCTTTTAGCCCTCAATGACACAGCTAAGTCATGACAATCAGCACAGTTCAAGGACATGAAAGACATGAAGGTTTTTAAGTGCCAGAAACACTCACAGTAAAAGGATCCTCCTCGATGGACAGGCACCCCAGGTGTGGGGAATACTGGCCTATCGGAATCAAGGCTGGCAAAACTTTGAGCAACTTACGCCAGGAGAGAAGGCTGGGAGAGATGTATTCCCTGGACGCCTGGTTTCAGTACGTAGGAGGAAGAAAATCAGGCAAGTGATGACAGAGGAATGGCAGTAAGTGGGAAGGAAAATGAATGGCAGAAGACTAACAATGATGGCACGAGACCTGCGCAACCTTCTAATGAGGGTTTGAGCAATAAGGAACAACCAGGTATTTGTGTATCAGTGGAGGTAGGTCTACGAGAGGAGAAGAGCACAAAAGTGAGAATTTTTAGCGATGCCAGAAACAGGATGAAAAAACAGCCTTGGAGCTGGAGAGTCCTTGTATTCAGAAAAGAACGAAAGACCAAGATGGCACTACGTGAATGGACATGAATGAAGCAACAGAAGAGAAACACGATGGGGCATATGGGGCATCCTGGGTGAAAATACACCGTTACGGAAGGAGGCAAAGAGAAGCTTGTCACACAGTGCAGGATGTTCGCTGTAGCACCCTTCCATCTGATCGCGGTCTGGATGGAGACCTCTAGCACAGCACAGACTTCTGTGCCCCTGGGAGACTCGCCCCCGACGTACATGAGCAAACACTACTAATGGCAGTGGAGCTCAGAACGCTGAGGGTACAAGAACCAAATATCTTCATCTAGCATTGCCCACACAAACAAGAAATGATGTGGTTTTAGAGGTTAGTAAATACCGAGAAAAATTAACTATGGAAAATACAAGTGATCTGGACTGTCTAGTTTAAAGAGAAGCGAACAGAAATAGATCTCGGTTCCAAGTTTCTTGATTTGAAATGGTTACATCTGAATAAACTCAGGGAACTAATGCATGACGTCGTCAGGACTGAGGAACCACAGACATAAGTGCAGAGGTTGGCTGAAATTTATGTTTGTGAGGGCTGTCAAAAAAAACAACCTGGAATTTGCGAATGGAACAAAGAGAAAATACTTGGCAAGAAAGGCTTCACGTTAACCAAATAAAAGATAATTTCAAAAGTCAATACAGAAATAGAGTCTACAAATAAAGAAAAAAATGCACTGAATAAAAAAATTAAAAAGTCTGAGGGTTCAAGAGGAAAAAAGATTGCAGAAAAAATCAAACTGAGTTCAAACATGCAAATAAAGCAAAAGTCAGCTGTAAGTGTGACATGAAAAAGAAAACGAAGAGAAGAAATGGGGCTGTGGTGCAACATGTACAGGATAAAGACAGCCCAGAACGCGATGAACATAACAACCCCGCAATGGTTCTCAAACTGGGCAGCAGCACGAGAGAAGGGTAACTCAGCACTAAAGAGAAAAGGGGAAATACCAGACCGTAACGCAGCCCACTGCGGGGCAGGGGACGGCCACCGCGCTACGCACCTCCAGAGCTTGGACACAGCAGGCACAGTGAAACGTGAGGCACACCTCAGGCTTGCACGTCTGCAACCAGCGGGGCCAAGGATCAGACACAGGCTCTGCCTTTGGTGATGAAATGAAGCAAGTCTGCTAACTACAGGCAACTTAATTAACCTCAGGTATTTTAGAACAGCATTTTCCAAAGACATTTTGCCCTAACGTCAGCAGGATGCACTATTTGCTCCTCTGGTTGTTTTAGGCACAAAGCCACACTGCCACAGTTATGTTTCTTTTAAAAAACAACTTACTGCCGGTGCCCCAGGTTGGGGAAGGGATGGTGGAGGCAGTGAAGAGGTGCTCTGTCTTTTAGGAAAACCAATTTAAAATGGCATACAGTCGGTGAATGTAAGGAATTATGTGACATAGTTACCTACGATAACAAAAAGCTGATTGTAACGACCAAGTCCCTTTGGGTTCTGTGCTGCTATACAGCCATTTTGGGAGGAAATCAGTGATAGCCATTGAGCAGACTGTTATTCAGCAGCAGCGCGCGCTCCCTATTTAACATTTTACACTACAAAACATCTATTTATGCAACATCCTGAGATACACATATTGTATAAATCTTACAGTGCCCAGAGAAGATGATTATTGAAGAGAAATTCTTTTCTGCACTCTCCTAACTCTCGCCCACGATTTTTTTTTGGGGGGTGCCACTCCGAAGAGCTCCAGCCCCTACCCCCGCACGCTGACAGCGCAGGTAATCTCCGTCCCGGCTGGGAGACGGACTCCGGCTCCGGCCTGATCCCAGGGCCTGACTCCTGGAGGAGAACACCGTGCTGTGAGGAACGGGATGTGCCGGAGGAACGAGGACCACCTTACACGGCTATCCTTGAGCCGCTCTAAAGGATTTGTCCTTAAACATCACCTCTTAAACCGCGCTTGGGCACTACCAGAAACCCACCCAGCTCGCAGGTTAAACCCCGCGGCCTCCACACGAATAAACCCCGACCCTTTTCTCCCCCCACGCTCCACAGCGGCTGCCGAAGTTTCCCGTCAGCCTCAAAACCAGCACCGAAGAAAACCCCAACTCCACTCCCAACACCTGAAGGGCCCAGACAACCCCCCAGAGGTGCTGAGGACCCCCGCCGGGGGAGGCGATCACCCGCCCCGGGGCTTCAGGGCGGCCGTACCCGCGCCTCCGGTGAGAGGAACCCCCCCCCCCGGCCCGGGGCGGCGCGGCCCTCACCAGGCAGGCGGCCAGGACGCCGCGCAGCGCCTCCAGCCGCTCCTCGTCGCTCTCCTCCTCGCGGAGCAGCCCCTGGATGTAGGCACCGTAAACGGCGCGGTCGAGACCCAGCGCCTCCAGCCGCGCCGCCAGCCAGGCCTCGAAGCCCCCCGCCGCCGCTGCCTCCCCGCCGGGCGCCGCCATCTTGGAGCCGCGCCGCCGCCACCGCGCATGCGCACGCGGCCGCCCGCGGGCAGAGCGGCGGGGCGGGGCGCGACGGTGGCCGCGGAGGACACATTTGTGGGGGTACCGGCGGCGGGGAGGGGGCGCCGGGGACGGGGGGACGGCGCTCACGGCACCCAACCCGCCGGGGAGCGGTCGTGCCCAGCGGGGCGGCTTAGCCGGTACCCGAGCCCGCGACCCGCCGCTCCTTCCCCTCAGGAGCGCCGAACGCGCCGCGCCGCCTTCGCGGGGAGGAGGGGCGGCGTGTCCCTGCGCGGCCGCCGTAGCGCCGCCGTTAGGGGCGGGGCGGGGGTTTAAACGGCGGCGGCGTCTTCCCGTCAGGGCGCCATGGCGGGCCCGGCCGCCCCCCGGCCCCTCCGCGGGAAGTCCTTCTACCTCGACCTGCCGAGCGGGCGGAGCGCCCGGGAGCTGGCGGCCGCCATCGGGCGGCTCGGCGGGGTGAGCGGCCTCCCTGCCTCCTTCTCCCTCTGTTCCTCCCCCTGCTCGGGTCTTTCACGGCTTCCTTGGTTGGTTCCCCCTGCCCTCGGCACTGGTGAGGCCCCACCTCGAGTGCTGTGGTCAGTTTTGGGCCTCTCACGACACGAAAGACGTTGAGGGGCTGGAGCACGTCCAGAGAAGGGCAACGGAGCTGTGAGGGGTCTGGGGGACAA
>RSEF01000027.1:309213-324539 GCA_003993805.1 Himantopus leucocephalus | reverse complement strand
TGCCACCTCGAATCAGGCTGAAGTCCCCTCCCTGGAGCAGCCACCGCTCGGGGCGGGGGGGGGCTCCCCACATCTCCCGGGGGCATCGGTGCTCCTCACCTCCCCCTCCCAGCACCTCCCACGGCCACCACGAACCCAGGGAAAGGATCCCCTGCGCGCGTCAGCACCCAACGCCTCTCCACGGGGCATCAAGGAGACACTGGCAGGTGTGTGCCCCCCCCCCCCNTGCCCCCCCCCCCCACACACACACCTCCTTTCCAAGCATCCTCCTCCGGACCCCCTGTGCACGCTCCCTCTGCCCCAGGACTCACGTGCCCCACCGGTGACAAAAGCCTTTGGGTACCCGGTGGCAGCTCTGCAGCTCAAAACCACCCGTGAAAGCGCCGGGCTTGACTTGCCGGGGAGTTTATTGAGTATTTTAAGCGGTGAGTCACAGCGGTGCAACGGGCCCCCTCCCCGCCCACCCCAAAAACCACCTTGACACCCTCGTTAACAGCGGCCGCTTTGGTTTTCATCACTTTGGTGCAGAAGTGGGGGGGCCGAAGCGTGCAGAGGTGGAAGGGAAGGCAGCGCAGGGACGTGCCCGAGGTCGGGGAGCAGGGAGGGGGACAAGCCCCAGCTCTCCTCCTTTGCCCGCCCCAAGCTCTGCCGCTCACCTCGTTACCATCAACGCTTTGCAGAGCCTTAACGAACTGAAACCTGCAGCAGCTCCAGGATGGAGGTGGGGGGGCAGGTTCATCTCAGCCTGGTTTTAGCAGAGCGGAGCTGCCGTGGGGTCACGTCCCCCCCCAGTGTCCCCCCGCCCTGCACACACAGGAGCTGGCACACACGCTGGCGGGGAAGCGTCCCCGCACTGGTTTTGTCAGACAGCTGCACAGCGGGGACAGGCTCCGGGAAATGCCGATCATCTCCTTGACCACGCCATGGTGGCCCTTGGCTGCCGAGCGGCATGTCCAGGGCAGCGTGTGCCCAGCTCAGCCCCACATCACCTCCTTCCCATGAAGCTCGGCACGGGGCAGGCAGGGCTTCGAAGCCGTCACCTGCCGCCCTCAGGTCTTCATCTTCCTCCATGCAGTAACTGGCCACAAACGCAGCAAAGAGGGTGAGGAACCTGTGGCACCAAGCACAGCCGAGATGATCCAGCAGTTGCTCTGCGCCCCAGGGAGGTCTGCAAGGTCACCTCTCCCAGCCCTCTCCACGTGGTCTTCAGGGCCACAGTGACAAAGGGGATGGGTGCTTCACAGCAGGGGGGTCTACACCAGATGACAGCAAGCATATCTCCAGCAGGAACATCTGACCCAAGGCCTGAATGGTCCCTGAGGGAGGAACCTCCCTGAGGAGGAGCAGCTCCTACAGTCCCCAAGACCAGGGACCCCCATGATGTAGGTCACTGCTCAACATTAGGAGGGGTCAGGCAGCAACCAGGGCTCCTTCTCACCTCCATGGAAGGGGCTGAACTTTGTGAAGGACAACCATCCTCACCCCTGGCTGATGCCATCTCTGAACAGCCCAGGGAAGCTCGCTGCCTCCTCCATTGAGGAACACTGCCATGAGGTAAGCCAGTCTCTGCAGGGGGCAACTGACCTTCTTGAGTTTTGGTTCCATCCACCACACTGTCTGGAGGGACCCGTTCCTGGCTCACCCTGCTGGCCAGGTCACCCCTCTTTGCCATCTGAGGGGTACAGACCTGGTCACTCCCTCCAAGAGACACCACCAAGATGTTGAGCAGTTGGTGCACCAGGCCCATTTCTACCTCTCTGCCAGGGATCATCCTTGAGCTGGGACAGCAAGCAGCTGCAGGGCCATGTCCACAGCAGAGCCTGGTGTGGTTCAGCTCCTGCAGCAGCTTTGCTCAGCCCTTCGTAACCTGTCCAGAGTCTTCATTAGGCGAAGAGGGGCCAGAGTTTGGCTGCTGCACCGGAGAATGATTTAGCTCAGGAGGAACCTCTAAAGTCTCTAGTCCGGCCTCCTGCTCACGGCAGGGCTACCTTATCCAGCTGCTCAGGGCTTCACTTCAAGCCTTGAGTGAAGAAGGATGGTTGTCCTTCACTCAAGGCTTCAAAGCCTCCATGGACAGACAGAGCCCACTGCCCTGGGTGCCTGGCCCAGGGCTGACCCACTCTCCTGGACACAGAGCTTTTCCTTTTCCCAACCTGCACCTTGGAAGCCCTAACTAGGGACATGTGGCACCACCAAAAGGTTGACTCTTCAAGAAGTCACAGGCTGCTTTCAGACACCCCTCAGCCTCCTCTTGGCAAGACAAACCCAGCCCAGCCCCGGTCTCCCCTCCCTGGCCCTGTGTCCAGGCGAGGTCAATAGCCTCCACCAACTGCTCTCCAGCTTCTCCACATCCCTCCTTCCCTGGGGCCATCCCTGAGCTGGGTACAATGGCCCACTGACCACATGCCAAGGGCAAGACATGTACGGGGGGATGTTATGTGACCAGAGCCACCGCCACCTCGGATTCAGCCCGGTGCCCACCATCACCCCCAGATCCTTTCCAGAAAGGCTCCTGCCCAGTCACCACCTGGCCTTTACTGGCAGACGTTGCACGCAACTTCAAGTTGGCTGCGCTTAAGGCCACCAGACAAGTTTTACCCAGCATACAGCACAGCAGGATCTCATCTTCCATTTTATTTCAAAGTTTAAAAGTTTGCTAAAAATAACCAGCTTAGTACCAGTTACAAACATCTGTAAATACTCAAAGACACCCAACAAACCCCCAAACCAGGTGAAGAACACAGATCTCACCCCCAGGGCCCTCCTCTCCACCTCCAAGAGCGACAGGAGGAACAGGCCATGCTCTCTCAATCTGGAAGGGTGAAGAGCATATTCCTACTGAAAAGAGACTTCCAGAAAAAGACCGTCTTGTCAGCAGCCCAGCGAGGAGTTAAAGAAGGAAGGTATCGGCTCTAAACGTTACCAGCAGAGAGGCAGGTTGTCTGCCGTGTCTGGAGACCACTGTGCAGCTGATGGTCCTCACTCGGGCTCTTGGTTCTACCTCCTGGTCCTGACAGGTGTTTTGATAAATCCCTTTCCAGCCACTTCACAGCTCCCACTAGGGGCCCAGAGAACAGCCAGGAGCTGGTTTTAACTAGTCCAGCTGCCAAAAAAGGTCTCAAATATGGGAAAAGAGGCTCCTTTGGTCTCTGTGCAGCAGTTCCGGCAGTTCTTGTCCTCTTTGCCTGCCCAGGGAAGCTCCGACTTCTGCTTCAGGACCGAGCAGAGCTGAGACTCATATCCACTGTCCCTCACGTTGACATGTGTCCTTTGGAGCAAGTCCCTGTCCACAGACTGAATCCTGCCATCCTGGACACCCGTTAGCGTGGAGAGCAGCTGGACATCCCAGTCTGACTCAGAAGAACTTCTGCTGGAGTCGTGATCAGCCTGTGGAAGAGGCTGGAGGAGCCCAGGGCACAGAGCCCGCTCTCTGCTGTGGCCTGGCAGGTCAGGTAGTTCGGGTGCTATTTTTTCTGCTGCTCTGACACAGAGCGAGCAGCAACATCTGTCTTCAGCCACAGGCGGTTTTGGAGAGGGCAACCGGCCAGTAGGACAGCTGGTCTTGCTCATTGTGCTCTCCAGATGAGGACTACTCGTATTTCTGGGTGTGTTTTCATTCTCCCCTCCGAGCTGCTTCCCTTGGGAACTCACGTTCGCTGTGCTCCAGCCCCGCTCGCTGACATTGCCGGCTGCGGCAGCCTCTGTGGGATCAAAACCCACAGACACAGCTCCAAGGGAACCCGGCGGTGATGCAGGGTCCCCAGGGCTCCCGCACAGGCACGGGTCCAAACCAAGGGAGCTACGAGGTCTGTTGGAGAGCTTTGTGCTCAGGGGCGAGCTGCCAGCTTCCACCACGCCAGGTACGCCTGGCTCGGTTGTCTGTCCTGCACCCTGCGCACCCGTCCCACCAGCCCCTGGGCTCGTCTGCTCGCGTGGAGAGACGCCACCACCCAGCTCCAGCCTGGGCTTCTTTCCCACCTGGGTGCTCTGCCCAGAGGAGAGCTGGCGTTTCCTGGAGGCAGGCAGCGTTTGCAGCGGATGGCCGATAGACCCAAGCATTTGCTGTTTATGAGGTTCAGGTGAAGATGCAATTGCCTCTCCAATGCGAGTCCCCCAGCCCAGGTCAGGAGCCATACCCAAATCCGTCTTCCCCACTGCAGAGTCCTCCGTGGTGCCACAGACCCCTCTGGCGAGTCCTGCTCCAACGGGCCACCCCACAGAGCAGTTCTCCAGCAACCTCCCTCCTTCTCTGGGATTACTGGCCCTGTCCCTGGGCAGGCAAGGGGAGCATCCCTCGGTCTTCAGGCCACGATCAGGCTCCGTATCAATTAACAATTCCCCAGCACCGTGCTCAGGCTGCTGCCTTGCCTTTCCCAGCTCTGCTGTCAGAATCTCAATTCCTCCAGCGATTTGTGCTTGAGGCACAAAGCGTTCATCTGTCAGGCAGGACCACGGCACCCTGAGAAGAACCATCAGTTAATGCTCACTCTCTCTAGGCCTAGCAACACCCTTCCCCCCCAGCGAGACAAAGCGTTTTCTGCAGTGCGGGATGTCTGAAGCCCTTGCTTAGAAATTTTAGACTGGTGAGGCTCAAACAGCAATACTGCTGCTGGCAGAGGAGACTGGCAGCACGAGGGATCTCTCAGCCTTCTCAACAGCCTGGGGTCTGAGCACAGGAGCGCTACAGAGCAGCGGGGTTTGCCTCAGAAGAGAGGGGCCCAGCTGTCCTTTCTAGTTTAGGAGGCACTAGAAGTCCGCGGGGGAGTTCCCTGAAGCAGAGAAGCCGCAGAAACTCAAGGAGAACATCATCTCCCACGGCTCGTCTAAACCTTGCCTGGCAGGTGCCAGGTTGGTCCGGCAGTCAGCCACAGCCTGTGCTTCCTTCTGACCGATTCCCTGGCACAGGGCATGAGCCAGGGACCAGTACCACAGCAGCACGGAGACTCAGGCCCTGTCGCCATGAGCGTGCTCTGCGGCACCGTGCCGCTTTTTGGCTCCAGGAGTTACCCAGATTCAAAAAGACTTACTTGGCTGACTGCTCCACAAAGTTGTTGGTGAGCTGCGAGATGACATGATCCACGGGGGCGTACTGTGAGTCGTCCAGCGCAAACTGCTTATGCTGGGGGCTCTGGAGATGCTGGAAGGTGGCAGAGGCTTTTTTAGCAACACTTATCCTTTCACAGACGGGAAATTTGCAGTAACAGCCACTTCCCACAGCCTAGAGGGCAAACAGCCTTTTCACCAGAGCATGCCATTGTTTGGAAGCAGGTTTGGGCAACGCAGGTAACGCTGTTACCCCTGGTTGCTTACGGGGAGCATTCTGTTCCCATAGACACCTGCTGATGAGGAGGTTGTGTCTGTATCTAACAGCAGCCTACAGCTTTCCCCAGCAGCTAGTAAAAACGCAGGCTCCAAATACATACTGTCTATCACTAAAGGCCAGGCTCCGAGAGCCACATCATTTGGCATCTTCCAGGAGATTAAAAAAAACACCTCTTTGAACCTTTTTAATTAGCCTCTGCCCCCAACGACTGCCATGGAACAGACTTCCCACCTTACAGACCACACAACAGGACCATCCTGGGGGCTCTCCTAGCCCCAGAGATGAGCACGGCGTGCTCCAATCTTCAAAACCCTTGTTTGCCCAGAGCAGGAGGTCAGAGCACAGATACACTACGGCTTTCATCTACAAGGATGATCCTACAAGATACCACCGAGGCTGTACGTACAGCAGTCTGTCTTCCTTTGTTCGCACCGATAACAGGCACATCACAACTAACGAAGCCGCTGAGCGGCCCCCATAACTTTTGCAAGGAGCCACGTCCCAGGGGAACCTTTACCTTCTGCAGCTCTTCAAAGGTCTCTTGGCAGCACTCGCAAAATCCTCTCTTTTTCTTTGGCACAGTGACCGGTGTGGATGGGGGGCTCTTCTCCCCCTCGCTGCGCATCGGACAGCCTTCCACATCCCTGCAAGGTAACAGCAACGATCTTCCCTGCCCTCACAGCACCAGCAGGTACCCAGCTGCCTGTGGAAGGGCCAGGGGAGGCAGCGCCGCCTTTGAGCTACAGCCGTTTAACCCAGAACCGGGCTCCTTTCACCCGCATCCAGTACACAAGTGATTCTCTAAACCCCAGGAACCAGCAGGGCAGCAGTTCGCAGACGGGCTGGGGTTAAAAACTTGCACAGAAGGAGCTACAACCTACCTGGCTCTGCAAGAATTCGAGAGGTTTTTCAGAGGCTCAAATGGGCTGCAGCTTTTGGGTGCCTGGAAGTTCAGGTCGGGAAAGCTTTTGAACTGGTGATGGAAGGGTCGGAATTGCCTGAAAGCAGCAGATCAGAACATCAGACTTGTGGCAGTGATAGCATGGTTAGAGAGCTGTCACTCCCACAGAGGGGCTCAAGGTGCCATCTCATTTATGATGGGATACTGCCCACGGCTCTCCTTTCCTTTGGCTGTTCCACAGATTGCCCATTCTCACTGGAAGTACTAAACCTGATTCCCAGTAACAGCACTGGTGGGGTGCACGCTTTGGACAGAAGGCAGGCTTGCCTGCTCAGCTAAAAACCCACCTTTTGCCCTCAAGGCACATCAGCAGCAGCCAGTGCAGTATTTTCAGCTACACAGCAGCACAGGAAGGTTTTGGTTCCCAGACCACATCTGTCTTCACACTTTGTTGCATGCAGCATGTAAAACCTAATATTTGACTCTGCAGCTGCCTTAAATGTTGTCTTCAGAATAATGAATTAGCACTCGATACCGTTAGAGTTACAGAGTTGTTAGAAACACCACAGAGATCACATCCCCTTGTGCTGGATGCTGTAATCAAGTTACAGGCCCTGACCTCGTGTTTCAATCTCTTTCCTCATTTCAGAGGGCTCAGGCAGATTAAGTGACCCGCTGAGGATCACAAATGGAATCCGAACAAGGAAGTAAACTCTGTTGTCAAGTCTCCTTTAACACCTTTTTCCCCGCCCCCGACATACGAGCCGCCTAGATTGTTTCTCTAAACTCCATTTGCCTCCCTCTAGGAGAGGGTCAACTTCCCAGTGTGTAACAGGGTCTCCAGAGAAGCCACGCTCTGCCTTGTGGACAGAATATCCACCGCCCCACGTGCAAATAAAACAGGTGAAGGATTCCCTCCCTGGAAGCCCCTGAGGTTTTAATATAGTTCAGCTGTGATGTTTAGAAGAACCTCATTTACCTGCTCTGGTCTTCAACCTTCAGAAAAGGGGGCTTCAGTTTTCCTGCTAGAAAGAAAGCTGGTTAGAAGTTGCTCTGACCAAATTTCCTACTTATTCATTCATTCCCGGACAGAATTGGGCTACAGAGCCAAGCTCACTGGTACTTTTGACACCTGTGAATGCCGAGTGATGGCTAAGAGCAGCCAAACCAGCTCTTTGGGTAATCTACAACAGCCCTCACCTCCAGAGTATTCAGTAGGGCGACCAAACCCTAGAGGCAGCCCACCCGTGGACTGTTTCCACCTTTGAAAGGCCATCCAGCTAAGGCCCGTGCATCTTCAATGTCCACTCAGTCTTACTAGCCAGCGGCCTAACCCCCAGCTTCCAGTTCTGACTTGAATCCTAAAAACTGTCACACATCCTCAATGCAACGTGCCGCCAAGCACAAGAGAGGAGTTTATAAGAAACAAATTGCAGAGAGCTCTGCATCAACCCTTCCAGCACCTTTTTCTCCCTTTACACAACAGCTCAGAGTTCAGAATGGCTCAGGCCAGGATGGTTAAGTCAAAGCAGTAAGAGCTGCTGGAGACAAACCAACACGCTGCATAGCCAAGCCTGGCACGAGAACACCGCTAAAGGGCAACGTCTGGCCTTCCCTCGGTCCCTGAGGAGGGTAAACAGCAGCTATACTTCCTATAGAGGCATAATAGACATTAAGGGAGCAGAAGAAAGCCTCAGCAGCGCATTCAGGGAAAAGGTTTTCAGAGCCAGACTGGGAGAAGAGGCTACCAGGTCCCTTCTGCCTCGCAGGTATGTTCAACTCACACGTTACGCTCAGCCTGGAAATCCGAGTACAGATCGGTTAAGAAACAAATGAACACCAAGGTATTCCCACAGGGCGTCCGCCTGACCCTGAAACCAAACCTCTCGTGCCTCCCTTATTGCCTCTGAAGGGCGAGGTGTTTTGTTTTCTTGTGACCCTGGTGCTCAGTGCTATTTTCTCCAAAGAAATTTTAAGCTCATCCTCCAGAAAGGCTGAGTCCACCCCTCCTCACCCGTTAGTTCCTCGAGCCTCATCCTGAGCTTGCATCAAATGTGCTGTTACGTCACTAAAGCAGCTATTTAAGTACAGGATCAATTTTTCCAAGTAAATGCTGCCAAATTCTTAGCACTTCTGAAAGCAAGGCCATGCTTAGGGCCCCAGATAAAACTCAGACTGGTGCGCAGGTCCTGAGCTCCTGTGGCAGAGTGCTGAGCAGTGACAAACGGTTCAGCTGTCACCACAAGTCCCCAGGCAGGGTTCAGAGTGTGCCACAACGAAGAGCTCTGAGCTCGCAGCAGACAATCTGCCTTACCCGACAGCTTCTCGAGCCTTTTTTTTTTTTACCACCTTTCCTCCCCCCCCTGCCCCAAACTGGAAAATAATCTTCCAAGTGTCACACACAGAATCCAGGTTGGAATCTGCTCTGAGATATTACTGAATGTTCACTCTCCGACGAGCAAAGTCAAACGAATCGCAAATTAACTCACGTCACTGGCGCCAATGTCAGTACCACAATTGGCTCTTGTCTAATTGCAGATGAGAACCTGGTTTTCCCCGCCCCCCTCCTCCTTTGGAAGCGTTATCCCTAGATTGGTGTCTCAGCAGTACATTTCAGCCTAACAGAAGTGAGTGGGTTGTGAGGAACACGCTCTCCTCTGTAGGATGCATTATTCTTCGAAACTTCGTTTGAGCCAGTGGATTCAACGTGCAGTGCCAGCAGTGAGGTTTTCGGGTGCCTCGGGATTCTGGGAGCTGCGCTGCAAACGGTTTATGGGATTTTTAGAAACACTGCCTGAAATTAAAGGCATAACATGCTCGGCTGTGTTAGGAGGCTGCAGCTAGGCTCAGACAAGGAGTGACAAAACCCATTCAAGAGAAACTGCCTTAACAGTCGGCATATTTTGGATTGCTGAAGTTTCAGATGGATTTTCAAATTCTAAGCAAGGCTTCTTCAAACAGCTCTGCATCTGAGTGTAAACAGGAGCACAACTTCCAGGCCTACCTTTGCGAATTTTTGATCCGGATGCAAGGCATTTTGCCTAAAGGAAAAAGTGACATATTTAGCACAGGAGCCAGCACAGGCAGAACTGTAATTACTGATCCCAGAGCAGCAAAGCGAGATTACAGCAGTTTCACCCACCACTTCAGAGCTCCTGCATCAGAGACTATATCATATCCCCCCAATATTTTGTCTCCCAAGTTACCTAGAGTTACTTTAAATATAATATACAGGCTGCCACTCTCTGATCTTATGCCCTACCTTCTCACTGACCTCTCCAATACATTAAAGAATATTAGAATATATTCTTTACAGAGGTCTCACTGACCTCTCCAATGCATTAAAGAGTATTATTAAAGAATACTTCAGAAAGCCGGTGTACTAGCCCCACAGGATCTCCATTTTACTCGTAGTTCCTCACAAGTCAAAATCAGTATTAGCTGTGCTACAGGTAAGGTTGACAACTAGCAGCGGCCTCATTCTCATCTCTCATCTGTTTTTACCCCCACTTTATAAAAGGAAGAGTTCTTTGAATTTTGACATCTCAATCAATAAACAGAAGCACCAGATTGCCCCACGTTGGAGGAAAACCCCAGGATGTCGCCCTGCTTACTAGCCCGTTAGCACTAGGGGGCTAGAAGGATTGTTTAGAGCTACTGAGGGATCCCGAGCACCTCCAATTGGGCTGGAGTCAGGTCAGTTACCTCTGTCTTCTGGCACCGTTTCCTTGCTCCCGAGACGGCACGCAGCAGCTGTTGAGCGTATGACAACATTTCTGCGCAGGTGGGATGTCAAAGAGCCATAGCTCAACAAGAGAAGGTGAGCTGTTCCCCTCCACCGACCGCAGCACAAGTCTAACTCCCCATCCGCACTGGGGAAAAGCACGTAGCACCTGAGCCTGCCATCACCCGGCAGAGCATCACCACCACACAGTTAATTTGCCCAAGAAGCAGCCAAGAAAGAGTGCTTTGAGGGACGGCGCCCCATTTTGCTCTTTAGCAGAGCTGGAGACTGGCTTTAAGTCTCTGCAGAAATGAGACACCATTAGGAATTTCGCAGCACACAGACCAGACCCTGACATTTGAAAGCCCTGACAGGCTTGCAACACCGCTGCGGTTCAGCAGAGCTGGTGGCTCAGGAACATGTACTAACAGCGGCTGCCTCCATCGCGCATCCAGACAAGCTCAGCCACGGCTGTATGTCACTGTCATTGGACACTCAGGAACCTTTTACTCCAGACCTATTATTAGAATCAGAGTTTCACCATCTGTCTTTCCTGTCACCCCCTCCCCATTCATCACCAAGACAGGAAGTGCCTTCCAGCACAGGTCCTCAAACATCAGCACTTCCTAATTAAAAACCACCAAATCCTGCCATTATCATGATCTGTACTTCCAGGTCAATTAGTAAAAATGGTCTTTTTGGAAAAAGTTAATGCACTGACCAAGCTATTAACATTTTCTAATATTGCAGCTTCAGTATATTACAACATACTCAGGGTTTGCTATTGTAAATGTGACAGTGGCATGTTCTGTACATGCAAGTTAATCTGGTTTTTTGAAGGGCAGACCCAGCTAGCCATGGCCAGGAGGGCATCAGTCAAGTACCGGGTATTGCTCGCAGTTTCTTCTTTCTCCTGTACCACACTCGCTACATCACTTCTGCTCCACCTGTCTCAAAAAATCACTAATTACCAACAGCTAAATTTCAGCCTACAGAGAAGGATACCATCCACGTGCAAGATCTGGACTCCCCACAGGCGAGCGTTGGCGAGGATACTGCTGCCACTGCAGGTGTCCTGTACAAACAGAGAGGTTTGGCAAGGTACAGCTCAAAGCAGAGATGGCTGCGTGAGCACATGCAGCTCTAAACCTAGTTTAGAGAGATTTTTCCCATTGCCCAGTTGACAGACCATTGCGTAGCTGTTATTAAAATCAGGGCACAGCGGAAAAGGTTCGAACTCATGCTTTATCTACCCCAAATTAACAGTAGCATCTAGGTCAAATTTTTAATCCCTGCTATAGCCTGAGCTTCTGAGTGGGCACTGAGATTCTTTTGGCCACTTGTGATATCAGTGAAAGGACTGCAGGGGAGCCTTTTGTCCCAGCTATATGGCTTTAGTTCTTTCTAGGCTAAAAATTCATCTAACAATGGGTCTTGCGTTAATAGTTCTTTTGTGTTGAGCACCCAGACCACTGGGACAGGCCTTGGAAATACTTAACTTGGACAGATGACACAGTTTCATGAAGAACAGCACCCAGGAGCACTGCACAATATTCTGCAGAGCCACAAGCAACTGCTTCATACCTTTCAGCCCCAGAATCTGCTCTCTTCAGCAGGCAGGGGCTCTGGAGGAGTGCCTGGCACTGGTTCTGCACTGCTCAGCAGTACTTTGAATGCACCCAGCTAGAGAAAAGCCCATCCACATGCTGCTCACCTGATTCTTCATGGCCTTCTGCAGCAGTTCCTTTCCCCTGCTGATCAGGGCCTGCAGAGAAAGAAGCCAAATACTACGTTAAAGCAAAGAGCTACCAGGCAGCGGCAAGCTGAGGACAGCATGGCTGTCCAGTAAAAATGATTTTGAGTGATACCCGCTCTCTGCTGGGGAGGGGAGTCTGGCCAAGACTTCATCTCACAGACAGCAGGACTGAGCATTTCCAAAGAACGCAAACCGCAGAGGCACCCATTAGGTCTACACTAAGCAGCTGTTCAGCCAAGGCTTGGCTTTTATTGAACAGCAGTGAATACTTCAGAGCGAGCCAAGAGGAAGCAGGAACTTAGCTCGGAAACGCTGCCTGCCACATCCCGACAGGCTGGCAGGGGTTAGGAACACCCTTGCTAGCCCTTCCTGGGAAGAGAGTCACATTTGCAAGCCAATGATTTCAGCAAATAGATTAAGCTCTTTGTAAGACAAATGGGCAGTGCTGTGAGCAAGGACGGGGGAACAAACGCTGTGAGTGAAACCCCTGATATCAGCCCCGGCTTCCCACCTGCAGGCAGCCAGGTCCAGCTGACAGAGATGCCCGTGGCCTTGACTGGGGTAGCAGCAGGTTCTCCCCACAGTCACAGCTTCCAGCTGACACCTGCGTTCAATGCAGGATATCGGAGCTTTGGCCACAAGCACTACTGACCAGAAAGCCCAGCTCCAGCAGGGTGAATAGGACCTAGAGAAATACCTTGTTGCCAGCTGCCCTTGTAGATCTCCTCCCAAGCTGCAATGGCCTCGCGCCTTCTGTGTCTGTGAGTACGCATCCAGAGCGCGCAACGGTTTTGTCTTGTCTACATTTCTCTGGGTTTTCTAGACACACCTCTGCATCAGGACAACTGCCTATTCTGTTGGGAAGCCAGCCAAGCCCTCTATTTCCTCTGCCATTTGAGTAGCTATCCTTGTTTATTAGCTCAAAGCTGAGACACGCACATTTGAGGCGACAATGATGTAAGGAACATGGGTACAAATATGAACAGCCAGACCAGGCGAAAAACACCCACACATCATGTTTGCTCAGAGCAGGAACAACTTTACCTTCCAACACTGGTCTCAGGTTCTACTCTATAGATCCCTTGGGCCAAACTTTGAGGTGGTTTAAACCTTTATAGAACTTACAGTGTCCGGTGGCTTCTGATGAGGTCTGGTATGGTTCCCTTTGGAGGTAGAAGGCATTGGGCTCGTGGCTTTTGCATCTTCTGAAGTTACGTTGCTCTGCTTCTCAGTCTGAGTCCTTGCTTTGTCTCGTTTAGCTTCTTTGTTGCTGGAAACCACATAGCTGACTTCTTTGCTTAGGAAGCTTTCAGTCACCTGCAGCAAGTGACAGAACAGAGCAGCTCTGAAACTGTCCAACTCTGAGCTGGAAGAGTCCTGCCTGCGGCTTAACCCCCACACACAGTTAAGCTGCTGAAAGTACTCATCTCTACAAGTAGGTCCTTCTTCCATTCCTTACTGCTATCTCCCAGGAGGAGAGATGCTATAACGCACAGAGAGGGCACACCCTAGAGATACACTGCAAATAATCACCAGAACATTCAGACTGAGACTTCCATGATGCTGTCTACCATTATCTACTCCTCAAGCAATGGCTTCAAAAAAAAAAAAAAAAAAAAAAAAAANAAAAAAAAAAAAAAGAAAAAAGCAATAGCTGAGAAAAAGGCCCTGGACTTCATGCACCAGTGTGGAAGAGCTCTGTTCTCAGAACAGGACATGTTTTAGCAAAATAAAGTAGGAAGTGAACAGCTGGGACAAGCAGCTCCACACAGAACAGGGCATTAGGGAACCAGAAAGCCGAAGCACACCCACACACCTTTGCACAGAAGCTAGAAGTCCAAGGAAGAGGTGGAAACCCAAAATTGGGGATACTAACAGCAGACTTACCAGAAACTCAGCAGAAGGCAGTCACAGGGCACTAACACACAGGTATGAAGCCCACAGAAAGACAAAGATCTGAGCAGTCTGAAATCACAGCTGCTGAACAAGCCGGTTCTGCTGCCTTACAGAATCCCTGTGGATCGAGATCCTGGACCCACCCGTGCGAAGTGTCACAAGTGACACTGCAGGCTGCCCTGCAATGGCATCTCCTGTGTTACAGGAGATCAAGGGGGCTGCAAGCACAGAAGAGAGGAAATCAAGATCTCGCTGTGCAAATAACACTCCAGGGTGTTACTACCCCTATGCCCAGGCTAAGTTCAAGGCACTACACGAGGAAAGAGAACTCCACTCCTGGTGGACCACATTTCAGAGATGCAAGTGACCTGAGATGGTGTTTGACAAGAAGCTAGAGGGACAGTCAAAAGGCTAAAATTATTTCCAAGTAGTGCGGCAGCTACGAGAGAAATAACTGATTGCTGAGAGCAAGTGGTTCTCAGGCTTGAAGATGCATAGCTAAATAAGAGATGCTATAAGGAGAGCGTCCCTGCACGTTGATGGCACACCCAGGGGAGGACAGAAAGAAATCAGCAAGTTCAGCATGAGGGTGTGATTAAAAAAAAGGAAATAAAAAAGGAAATAAGCGCAAGCCAGCTTCCCCATGTGTCTCTACAGCCAACACATGATCCTGGCAGCAGAGATACAACAGCAACAAGAACTAAATGATGATTTTATACATGCGTGTAGCATTGAAGGATGTAAGGAAATTTTGCAGTGCCTCAAACAGAGAGATTAAACAGTCTGAAAACAAATAGCAGCAACTATTAGGACCAAACAGTAGTTAAGGTTCATAAGGAAACTGAAAGATGAAACAGATGAACACCAGCTGCTGGGTACAACCCCTGTCCTCCACTCCGGCCCAGGTGATGGAAGTGACGCTACTTTCTGAAGGGTTTCGGGCAAGGATATAAGGAATTGGTGAGCAATATCAGCACCAAGGAAACCTGGAGAGGCCACAAAGAACGCCATATGAACCCACCCAAACAACAGCTTCACAAGCAGAAGGGTCTAGATGGCTTTTCTGTGAGAGCCAGGGGAAAAGCACACAGCTACATGACAAAAGAGGCTGGGCAGGCATTACCCTCCTTGACCCTATGTTGAATTCCAGGAAACATTTGGAACTTCCCTAAAAAATTAAGCTGCCACAGGCTGTTGTGGGGGATGATGGGAACCAGGCAACCAGTTACCACCACCCAGGAGGTGCCCCCATGTCCCTGCAACCAGTCGCTATCTACTGGAATGTGCTCCCAGGACCAAGCAACCAGTCACCCCTGACTAGAAGACACTCTGATGGCCAGGCAGCTAGTTACCACCAACTGGAACGTGCTCCCATGGTTGGGCGACCAGTTGCCACCACCCACAAGGTGCTGCCAGGACCAGGCAACCAGTTGCCACCATCTGTTAGGCAGGAGCAATCAGTGTTTGCAACAGCTGGTCACAAGCAGGACTGGGCTGCCCAACAACTCGTAAGGGGCCCAGAAAGAGCCAGCAGCGAGGGGAGGACAGTGGCAGGCAACAGATGGCGGCCTCCTTCCCCGAGTGGCTCCCTGTGGTGAGGCAAGGCCCACCAGGAAGGGGAACTGGGCGGACACATTACAGCTTAATCATAGAATCATCTCGGTGTGAAAGGGACCCATAAGATCATTGAGTCCAACCATCAGCCCAACACTGCCCAAACCACCAC
>RSEF01000027.1:296716-309203 GCA_003993805.1 Himantopus leucocephalus | reverse complement strand
AGAGGTCCCTTCCAACCCTGACCAGTCTGGGATTCTGTGATTTATGGCTACTCTACAGACTCCAGTAAAATAGGTATGAAGCGTAAGACTTGGGGATCTCTGAAAGCTGATATCCCTTTAACTGAACCTTCTCAGCTCTGCAGCAGATGGGCTTCTGCCCCTGCCAATGACTGTGATAGCCTCTGGTTTACCATATTCTCAGGACAGGTCGAGGTATGTCTCATGGTAGTTTACAACTTGAAGGGTCTGAATCTTAACTCAGTTGCAAATGTAGTCTTGGAGGAAAGGAATTGCGCAGAGACAGCCTGCTTTTCTATAGGATGGACCCTACTTCTTCTAATAGTGATTCTGTCTTTCACTAGTCTGGCACTATTTTTGAGGTGTCCTTGTCAAACTCAAACGCCAAAGAACAAAAAGGTTTGAGCTAAATTCTTCTCCGTGCCCAGCACCAATATTTAAAGTGAGAGGAAAGTGTCAATAGATCATATAGAATATTTAGCTGGGGAGAAAAGGGGGGGAAATAGAAGATTTTCTTGGAAGGAGAGTTTTTCTTTGATTTTTTTCCACTTGACTTCATGTTCTGCTGCTTTTGATATGTTACTCTTAAGTATGGGACATGGAAAGGACGTGTTCAGTGCACCAGACCTTTACAGGATAAAAACTACGTGGAATTTGTTGGATGGTAAACTCAGTCTTCAGGCCTCTTTCTCTTCAAATCTTAGTAGCTTTGTCAAAATCCTTTTTCGCTTTTTAATGAGTTAAAATCCCCTACTTTTTTTTTTTTTTCTTTTCTTTCCACAGCTTGTGTTCAGCTTTAATGACAAACTTTTTGGCCTGTTGGTAAAGGACATGGAAGCCATGGACCCCAGCATTCTCAAAGGGGAGTCTGGAGCAAGCAAAAAGCAGAAGGTAGGCTCGCAGGAATTCTTGTTCATTCTGTTTGACTGCAGAGATCCAAGCACTGATCGGGTCTGGCTACAAGGAGAAATTCGGGTTACTCGCATTTGGAGAAATTGCGCATTTGTTTTATCTGGCTGCGTCTTTTGGCTCAGAGAAGGTAACGAGCGTCGTTTCCAGTTTAATGCAGTCTCCTGTGCTTGTGTAGTTGGGAGCTTAGAGTTGACACCCACTAAACTGCAGAGCTGGAGAAGATGCAAGGAAGATCTTTTGGTCTTCATGTACTAATTCATGAAAAAAAATCATCTTTTGAGCCTTTCTGTCTTTCAGATATGTCAAGTTTTGATTTATTTTTTTTCCTTCTGTAGAAAGGACATGATTTTATTTTCTTCTTTATTTGCCAGATCTTGCTGAAATAAAATGATTGGTTTTGAACTAAACGAATAACTTTAAAAGGCCAATTCATTATCCCTGATGAGCTTCTGCATTCAGCGATGATAGTTTTAGAGGAGGTGTTGGTATTTCGTATTCTTCCCGATGACTTTTGTAGTGGAGCTTTTGCTGCTGTTTCTTGCCCTCTGAGATGTGCTTGGAAATACCGAAGGAGCAATCTGAAGTTGAGCCTAATACCTTAATGTAATTAATTACCCGTTTCCTTCCCTTTTGCAGATTGAGGTTGGTTTGGTTCTTGGAAACAGTCAAGTTGCCTTTGAAAAAGCTGAGAACTCCTCTCTCAATCTGATCGGTGAGTACCACTGTATCCAAAGAGATAAATAATGCTTGAAGTTTGCTGCTTTTCAGGCTTCAGGGACTTGTATGTCTCAAAGTTTGTTTTTTTCTGGTTACATCACTTGACCGAATCCATTGAAAACTGCATCTCAAAATGTCTCCCAGGTATCTGTTTAAACTAGCAGATGACTGGATTTGATCCCTTAGGAACCTGTCACACCCTTTAGAGAGCAGTTTGTAGATGCTCAGGACTGTCTCAAAAACCACCGCGCTGGGACGACACCATCCCTCCAGCAGACTTTGGAGCTCTGCAGGGGCTCTACAAAAGTCACTGTCCTCCCCATGTGAAGCTCCAGCACTGACTGACGTACGAGAGCAGTTCCGTGGGTCTCAGTACCATGCTTATTACCGCGGCGTATCTAAAATAGACACGGAGCTAGAAGGAGAAAAGGTGAGTGTGACTTTGAGAGATTCTGACAATGGCAAATCGAGTCAGATGAGTAGAGAAGTTATCCCAAGCACTCTGGACTCCTAGGCCTAGATTAGAAAGGCACCGTGGAACAGTAGCGTCAGCAACTAGTTAAAATATCTTAACTATGAGAGAATATTTTCAGGGACACTAACAAGTCAACACCTCTTTAGTGGAATTTAATTAAAACAGCGAGGAAATAGGAAATTGAGGACTTTTTTGAATGTGCAGCCGAAGTTTCAAAGTGAGTGCAAAACTGCTGAAAATCCCATCTCTAATGAGATCTCTCCTTCAAGGAGAGAGGACGGATTCCGAAGAGCTCTTCAGTTTTCATGACTTCTGAAAGTCCTGCTTTTCAGAAACGGCTGACAGCTGCAAAACACAGCACAGAGGGCTCATTGTGTGTGTTTGTTTTAACTGTTTGCACAGCAAGATTATTAGCAAAACTGTGAACTTTTTTTAAAAAGAGAGAGTTTCTAAAACCTCAAAACCCCAAATCTTTATGGACAATTTCAGACCTTACTAGCAAAGAAATTGGGGGGATAACTGATGTGTCCTCCACACATTCAGAAAGAAACTGGTGTGTGGCTAGGGAGGAATCTGGTGTGTTCCCATAGAGCCACCAGCTTGAACGGTGGGGACCTGGAGCACAACGTGGGCAATGAGGGCCCCTTCCCTGCAGGTGACTTCGCGTGTGCCCTGGGACGATGGTGGCCGTGCTGCACAGCGGGGACACGCTCTGTTAGTCTGGCTCTTCCTTTTCTTATCAGTGTTATGAAGTGGACGATACTTAGCAAGCCTAAATTGCAAATCCCTCCCTCGCTGGTAATACGGCTCTAGGCATTCTTTTCTGAGTGTGATTCAAGTCCTGTACTTGAACAGACACTCTTATTTTTTTTCTTCTTTTCCTTTCCTATTTTTTCCTCTTCCTGGAGTCCGGGAGCTGAGAAAACTGTTGCTTTTGTTGCTGCTCTTCCACAGATAAGAAGTGGGAGGTGAAAGCTGCTGCGAGTGGGGTTCAGTGAACCGGGCCAGCTCAGATGAGCACTCAGTTGAGTTTTAATACTTATTATTTTTGCAGCAGGCTTCAAAGCACAGCTCTGCTTGGCTGTGAATGCTCAGTACTTTGGGTATTTGGTACAGAAATAAAACGTATGAGGGTAGCAGCCACTTGGGAAAGTAGAATTCAACTCATGCAGCATTGGGAAAGTAGAATTCAACTCATTCAGCTCATGGCAGAGGCTGAATTTTGACACTGCCCTGAAGTGCCATCTTCCCTCAAAGGTGAGGCTGTGACTTCATGTTCTGTAGTTGTCTGGTTCAGGTGCTACAGTCACCCCCAAAAATGGGGAGACATGAGGCTGTTGTGTGACCGCATGCCTTGCATCTTACGTGGACGTTGTTATCTGAAAGTACAGCCAGTCATCTGTACTGAAAAAAACCCCACCAGAGGGTCTGTGGGCTGAGTTGTAGATGACTGTAATTAAGCATATTAACAAGGATACAGGTTTTAGGAGCACAGAATAAAATTTGCATGGGCAATTAGTTCATACCCGTGATTACATGATTACAGCCCCTTTAGTTTTTACTGTGTTTGGGTAGGAGAGCTTGAGGTGAGTATTAACATAACCCAATTTATTGCATCAGAGCAAGTGGTGATACTTTACTTGGTTAATATTCAAAGCCATAACGACCCGTGATCTCCCTCCTAGCGCGTATAGGAGTGAAGAGTGGTGCTGTGGGAGAGCCGATGGATTGGAAATAGGAATCCTTCACCGTGACTCAATTTCATTACCTGCAGAAAAGACAAAAGGGTTGCTCATGCCTCAGTTTACTTCTGTCACATTGGTGCTTTATTTAATCTCCTCATTGATCTGAAGCAGAGCTACTTAATGTGCTGTGTTTGTCTCTGGAGAATTGTAAAGTTGTGAATAATTAAATTCTGAGAGAGGAGATAAAAGTAAAGTAAGTGTCACTGAGCACTGCCTTTATTTTTTTCAATAGAAAGGGATTGTGATCATTTAAAAAAAAAATCCAATTCTGTTTCTTCTACTTAGCGTAAAATCATATGCTGTAAAACCAACAGATGATGTTTTAATTCAATCTGCAAGAGTTTTATTGTGGTTGGATGCAGCCAGAAGGGGGGGGTGTAGGCTAAGCTCTGCGGGAAGAGGAGCATCCCTGGCCGAGCCGCTTGGTCTGCAAACTGCAGCGGAGCACGGAGGCAATAAATACGCGGTAATCTGTGAATCAGCTGCTCCCTGCTGCCCTGCATGGTACGATGTATTACTGTGATATGTTCTACGTCCTACCGTGTTGTCCCTAATGTCTTCGTTAGAGGCGTGTTCTTGTTTGTTTGGGTTTTTTTTTTTTGCTGCTGTTGGAATTGAAGTATGGATTCCAGCTCTGTTTAGACCAAGATTAACAGCAGTCTAATTCAGCTGACACAGAACTTTTATTTAGTGTATTTACTGGACTTCTAGATGTTAACTCATCATCCGCCTCAACTTGAAGTATCTCTAGAAGACGTTGTGGAACAAATCAACAAATACACAGTTGTGGTTCGCCAGGACTGGCTTTTTAGAGGGGGTTAATGGTCCCCAGGGCCAATCCTGTAAAGCACCGTGTAAACGTAAGAAAATACAAGACATCCAAATTCTGAACGGATCAAGGATAATCTTCAGTCCTTACTTTCTCCCTGGGTTTTTATCTTACTGTTGGTTTCTCTGGTAGCTAAGCAAAGTGATGTTGCTGAAAGCCGTTTGGCAGTGTTGATCTAACTGATAAGAGTGTCAGTGCTCGTTTATAAATACCCTCGAACAAACTTAAGGTGAGACTACGTGGATTTGACGGCATCTCAGCAATATTTTTCTAGGAGCGTGTTTGCTTATTGTCTACCTCCTAAATGCCCCGAGTACTTTAAAATGTCTCTGAAAAGGGAGTAAGGAGCTCTGTAATAAAACTCAACAAAAGGGAAAGGCGGAGGGGTTACGCCATTGCGTGGAGACTGCAGAACCTGTGCCCAGGGGATCTGGCTGAACTGGGAGTAGCTCTACAAGAGGTTCTGAAACAAACAGACAACAAACCGTGGTGGTTTGCGAAGATTGGCTTTTACTCTTCTGAGCTGTAAAGGAACTAGCTGACCGCGTAATTGTTTTGTGTAACCTTGCTTAAAATTGCTCTGGTATCTGAAGACTGGAAGATGGTGAATGCGCTGTCTGTTTTTAAAAGGATTCCCGAGAGGGTCTGGAGAGCTACAGATCTTTGAACCTGAAATCTGTACAGGAAAAATCAACAGAAACTGTAATAAAGAATCAAATTAGTAGGTACCTGTATAGAGATGATACGCTGGGAAGGGGCAGCCTGTCGTCTGTAAGAGCAGTCCAACTTCGTGATCCCATGGGAGTTCGTTACAGGAATCAAGGCACATGGGGATAGGGGCTGAAGGTTTGCCGCTGGCTCAAAGCTATTCCAGCAAAGTTCCTTATCAAAGTTTCTTTAAAAAGAAACTCAATAGAGCTCTGAAAGAGAGAAGACGCTTGCATGAGTAGGTGAGTGATGAAAAGGTAGAATAGCCAGTGCCAGTGGAGTTCGGCATGAATCTCGGCTGGGGGCTTTGCTTTTCATTATAATTATTGGATAAACTGGAAAAAAGACTGAGTAACGAGGTGACAAAGCTTGCTCTTGCAGAGCTTGGTGACTAAGAAATAAAATGGCAGAGGAGATTCGATATAAATAACCTTAAAGTGATGCGTGGGAGGAAGAACGCTTCTAACTTTGGTCAAAAATGATTGCGGCTTTGGGCCCAGATCCCAGGTGTGATCGTTTCAGGGAAATGCTGGACCCGTGCTGGGCGGCAGCAGCCTGAGCCCTGTTAAGAATCGCTAAGCACGGTTGTTAAGAATTATTACACCTTATTAATAAAGGAATATGAATGAAGCGGAGCATAATTTCGTACCTGTGTTTAAGATAGAAACAAACCACAGTGCGTGCGGTTCTGCCTGTCTGTCAAAGGACGTAGTAGAGAGAGAGAAGACACAGAAGAAGGGTGCTGAGGTGTGGAGCAGCTGCTGCGCGAGGAGGGAAGAACAAGGGAGGAGTGCTCTGCCTGGACAAGGCACCGCTGAGGAGGGTGCAGGACAAGCCTAACATCATCCCAGGGAGCCTGGAAGAGAAGGGGACACTGGTACTCTTTACTGTCTCTGCAGGTATTGGACTTGGGGGCCGTGAGGTGAAGCTGGTAGGAGCTGGCTCAGACACGCGGAAGGAGGTGCAGCCAGTAGACGTGGTGGGCTAGATGCTGCAGGGCACTCCGGGTGCTGAGTTTACATGGGTTCAAGGGGACCCAGGTAAATTTGTGGCAGCGAAATCTTCTGTGGATTCTGAAATACATAAGAGCAACGCCTGGCCTGAAAAAATACCTGAACTGGATAGGTGGAAGGCTGGGAAAATAGTTCACTAAGTAAGCTGAGTCTGCGACTGCCCTTGCGTCCTTGTCATAGTGCGTTCTCCTGGCTAACGTCTGAAACCGAACATCCAGTTGGCTGGACGTGGATCTGACCCAGTAGAACAGTGCTGGTGTTTGTACTTCTGTTTGCTGTTGTTCTGCNTTTTTTTTTTTTTTTTTTTTCCTTTGCAGGTAAATCAAAGACCAAGGAGAACCGCCAGTCAATCATCAACCCAGACTGGAATTTTGAGAAAATGGGCATCGGGGGCCTTGACAAAGAGTTCTCAGATATTTTCCGACGAGCTTTTGCTTCTCGAGTTTTTCCACCGGAAATTGTGGAGCAAATGGGTGAGTACGATCCCGAGAAGTATGGCCGGGGTGCATGCTGCCGGCCTGTTGCTGGTTTGTAAAGACAGGGTGTCAGCTAGCGACCTTATGATGCTATAACGTGGCAGTTGCTTAGGGATCCAGTAGACTAACAAAGCCTTTTCTTCCCCTGTTGTTTCCGAATGTGTTTCATAGTCTTGTTCCTTGGCTAGAGAGAGGGACAAAGAAACAACAGGAATACTCAACACTGTACCTGAAACATCTGAAGGAATGAGATACATGGTTTAACTGAATACTTTGCTGTTGGAACTGAAACGCTCCCGATTCTTTTGAATGCTTCATTTATTCATCGCAGCGAGACCGAATGCTCCTATTCCTGACTTAGTGACACTGGGCTGTCTGTATAGGTCAAAGGAAGTTCTGTCTTAATGATCCTGCCTTATAGATTAAATGTCTGTTGTCCGGGCAGTTGCACTATAAACCTATGTCCTTCTCACAGCGTTAGCCCAAGAAATACAGGATCTTGTGTGATCTGTGCTTGGTCACATTTGAAACGCTGGAGAGGATGGACAGGCTGTGGCACGTCTCGGAGTTTGTGAAATAAAAGCACAGATTCTAAATATAACTTTTTTTTTTTTATAGGGTCGGGGGAAGGAAAAGCTGTCCCATTACTTTGTAAACATGCGCTGGCAGGCAGATAAATGGTGCTGGCTTTAATTTTTAGTAAGCAGTATGCAGCTGCAGGTATCTTATTTTGTCACGTAAAGTGGCTGGGGATGTTATAGCTGGTCCTCGTTCTCGAAATATAATCTCTGCGGGTTCATATTTAAACTTGGAATCCGTAGCGGTATAATTTCTGTGTATGTTTATATTTCTTGATCCACCTTCCCTCTCCCCACAAATGAAGCAATCAAGATTTTGATTACAAAACAGATTTTCATCAGAAGATACCTCCTGTTTGTGTGTGACTGTGTAAAGTGTGTCCGTTTCCAGTGCGTGTGGAATTGATATTAGAGTAAACTTCCCTGTGAGGTGCGTTAGGTCTTTTCTTAGCGATTTGAGCACTTACGGAGAAACACTGAAGAAACAAACCCTGTAGGCTAAATCCAATTAGTGCACGATTCTCCCTCTCCTGCCTTTTTACGTCGTATTGATCTGATAGCCGAGGCCTTCTGGGGGCTGATCTTGGTTCTCTTGGCTTTTGCGGCTGTGAGCAAGTCATAACTTCTCTGCCTGAGAAGATCAGATGCTTGAATTTGTTAAATATTTAGCTGCTCTGCCGAGAGAGGAAATGAGAGGAATGGTGTTGGCTATGGAAAGAAAAGCTTTTCCCTCCACACTGTTGTGTCCAGTTGAGCAGTGTTGCTGACAGATGGCCTTGGGAGGCACCGCATCCCTTACTTGAAATATTTTTACCTTTTGAAGCAACTGTGATATATATATTCACAGCTGCAGTGCAGAGTCCTTAGCTGTGACCATATGTGAAGGTAAGAGATTTAGACTTTGGGAATTACCAGTGTCACTGGATTGTGATGAGAAACACGTTAGTAGACTAGAGATAATTAGAACTTGTTTTGGTTTTGCTATAGCTTCACCTATTCAACTTCCCTCGCTGCGCGCAATCTGGCAGCGTGTTAAGCAGTCGGGTGTCAGACTACCGTTACATTCCCTTGGTATTATCGTTAGCTGAATTCAGCTGACAGCTGGGCACTCTGTGGTAACGATGAGCAGGAGCTCACTTTGCCGTGGAGGACCGACATATCCATCACATCCCCGTCCGGTACCTCTGGAGAAGGTGGTGCCGTGCTGACCGCAGGGGGAGGTTGTGGTGCTGCTTTGCGGGGTAATGCTGCTCAGATGGTTCCTCTTGTTAATTGGTATTGCTTAATACAGGAAGAAAAAGATTCTCTGAAGGACCACTAGTATTTTGATTACCCTGGGCAATGAATTAAAGGTGTGCCATATTATTTATATAAATACATATACCCTTACCTGTGCGTGTTTACACACATACTACACAAAGAAACATTTTTCTGGTAAGAAGTTACACTCCAAACAGAGCTCTCCAGCTCTCTGATTAACCCTAGGGCTAAAGAGCTTATCTGAAATTTGAAAAAACAAAACTTTCTGACATTCATTTTCTTTGCCTTAGTTATAACTTGCTCTTAACTATATTTCAGATCTGAAATGTCAGTGTGACAGCTGTTCACCTTTGTATATAATTTATTGGGAAAGGAAAAGAAAGAATTTGCTTGCTATCTGGTTCTCCAGTGCTCGCCCAGTTCTGGTTTTTGCCCACTGCTCACAGACTGCAGCTTCCATGCCAAATGCAATAAATATTTCTGTCCTGTAACTACATAGAGGCTGTATAGACCCTTCAAAAATTGCTTGCAATTTGTGTTTGGTTTACCTAACTTCCAAGGAATGTTCTGGGTTTGGAGCGTATAAATCAATGTTAGTTAACCCTGTCATCCAAGGGTGTAAGTGCTACTCTGATGCTACAATCTTTGGTTTATCCAAGAAAAGAAATCTTAGATCAACTTCAGCTGATCGTTAAACCTTGCCGTGGCTCCCTGCTGCCCTGGAAAGGGGCAATTGGCTTTTCCCAACCCGTGCTTTCTCCGTACGCGTGTCTGCCACCTCTGCTGTGGTAGCTTTGGGCTTGTACGCCTCTGCAGAGAGCTAATACAACTGGAAGCAAAAAATACTGCTACTGAAAAAAAAAAAGGTATAGGGTTAGCATTCGGCTAGATCAGCTCACTGGTGGGCTTGGTGTGCCGTGACTGGGTGGATGCCGGGGGCGGCAGGAGGAGGGCAGTGGGCGGTAGGGGTAAGGTCACTTTTGAACCACAATGTGACCTTCATCAGTTTAAGCTGATTGCTTTTAATGCTACAGTTTCACCGTCATTTACTGGAGGTTCTTTAGCATTATGAACGTTGGTGATGCTGTTGTCTGTCACCTAATGCTTGACCGGCAAATGGAAAGAAATCCTTATCTGGATGAGGATTGAGAAAGGTGTCCTGAAACGAAAGGGGCGCTCCTTTAGTGCCGTCCATGAGGCCTCTCTGTCCTGGGAAGGAACTTCACGCTTGCAGGGTGCTGATGGAGGTAAGACAGCAGTCGCTTTTGGAAGGACAGCCCTATGAAAGCTGTTTCTAGGGAATTGTCCTCCTTTTCAAGCCCTCTCCTGATCTCTCTGATGTCAAGCTCATAGTAAAGCTGTGCAGTGTTGCGGTGAACTGCAGACTGGTTTTGGTTACGTAGTTCAAAGCATCCTCTTGCTCAAGCTAAAGCGCCTCATTTTATTTGATAAATATGACATTTTCCTAAACTGTTCCTGCAGATAAGCCCTTTCTTCACAGCCATGTTACATGCTATCTTTTCTGCTGAGACTTCAAATTCAACTCATTCAATGGCTTGTGCCGTTGTCTAACATTAAGATTGCTGAACACTTAGACCACTGTTCTCTCTCTCTTTTTTTCTTTTTTTTCTTTTTTTTTTTGTCCTGACTTCAACAGCTATTTAGCCATTTGAACTGAAGTATTTGATATTTGGTGCCTGGAGCTGTAAATTTCAACAAAACTGAAAAGCATTTTCTCAGACCTGAAAAGAAAATGCTAGGACTGAACTCTTGTTTTTCTTTTTAAAGACGACTCTAGCGTCTCCGTGTATTGAAACACAATCTTGACTTTCAGCAGGGAAGTGATTTTTCTGACTTACGTGGCATATTAGTTGTCGTAGAGGCCACTGAAAAAGCAGATTCTGTATGTACGTGGTGTAGTTACGGTTTAGTAACAGGTATAGAAATGTTTGTTGTTATAGATCATGTTCCTTCTAAGAGATTGACATGGAACCCAAATTCCCCATCCTCTCCCGTCACCACCAGTAAGTAGGTTAAATCGGTCTTTACAAAGTGATTTCTGTTTCCTGGTAACCATCTTAACTTGTCACAGAATCATAGAATCGTTGAGGTTGGAAGGGACATTTAAGGTCATCAAATCCAACCATTAACCTAACCTGACAAAACCACTTCTAAACCATATCAGAGAGCCCCCCTCGGGCTCTGTCCTCTGACCTTTTAGGATCAATTGGTTCCAGTGCTCTGTGTTTTTGAAATACAGCTCACTATATAAACGTGAAGTATTAACAAAACACAAGATGAACATTTAAATTAGCAAATACTCAGATACTGTTTTCTTTCTTGGATTCTGCCTGTGAAGGGGAGGCTTGTCTTTTAAGCTTAAAAATTAATACATTAATGTTCTTGAAGTACTCAGATACTATAAGAGAAGAATAATAATGGAAAGAATCTCATCGAGTCTGTTCTTAAAATAGGATAATTTGAATGAAGAATCAGGGTCAGACATGTCCAACCTGTAACTGCGGTGACAGAAATGCCAGAGCCTCCCAAGGCAGCTTATTCCACTGCTCAGAGCATCTTTACTGTCAAAATTCTTCAAGTCTTTATTCTCAGTCTTGCAGCAGTTCATCATATATTGTTCATTTCTTTTATGGTTTTAGACGAGGCTTTTCCATACTTGTCTGTTCGTGTTTCTCTTCGGTATTCTCAAGGCCGGATCTCAGTTTCTTAAACCATTTCTCATATCCCTTAGACCACTGATCGTTGTTGTTTCTCTTCCCTTGGTCATTCTTCACTGCTGAGAAATGTGATGACCGAAACAGTGCAGGGTACCCGAGGTGCTCGCCGGTCCCGGGGCACTTGGCAGGATTTGTCCGTGCCTGTTTAGAATCCGCAATACGATGACTTTTTTTTTTTTGTTTTGCAACATGCAGTTAATTATTCCTACCCCAATTTAGAAACTTGTGCATCAAGTTACATTGTTTTTAAATGAATTTAATCCTGCCCGACAGTGTGTTTGTAGATCTTGGCTTTGTAATGTGCAGATTTAGTAGGTGCGTTCTGTCCCATCTGGGCTATTAATAAAAGCACCACGTACCAGTAAGTCAGGATGGATCCTTTCTTGTGTGCTTTAACGTTTGTGGGGTTTTTTTTTCCATCCACTTTTCGTCTACCTTTAATTTCATTCAGCCTGTGTTTTTCCTACATGTTTATGAAGGTGTGTAAGACCTATTTATATCTTCATGGAAGTCTAAATCTCCTCTGTTGCTTTATTTGTTTTCTCAAACCCTCTGTGTGTGACCTCCTACCCTCTCCTAGGGGGAAGCTGTCGCAGGCTGATCTAATAAATTCCTTTTGGCTATTTCTTGTATCCTTGTTTTCTTCTACCTGCTTAAAAATGACATTGTGCCGGAATTTTCCAGGAATTAAGTAAGTGATAGCTCTGTACCACACAATCAGAAAATAGCTGAGAATGAAAGGGATCTCTTGTGATTTTAGTCCAACCCCATGGCTCCCTCCCTTTTCCCTTTATAACAGTATGGATGACGCTCACTTTCTTCCCCCCAGTGTCTCGCCCACCCTGTCCAAGTTCCCACTGACTTTGAGATGATTTCTCTGCGCTCTTGGGTACAGTTCATGTCCAGGTAATCTCTAATACTCTCGTGGGCTGTCTTGTTCTTTTCTTACTCCTTTTCCCTATTCTTGCTGTTCTAGTTTGAGGTAAAACAGGACCAATTTTGTTCAGTGACTTTGCTT
>RSEF01000027.1:277042-287120 GCA_003993805.1 Himantopus leucocephalus | reverse complement strand
CCCTGCCCAGGGCAGGGGGGTGGAACTGGATGGTCTTTAAGGTTCCTTCCAAATGTAACCATTCTATGAAACACTATTAACATATTCCTGAAGTTCAAGCACCTTTACTTCCCTCAGCAAAGTAGAAGAGTGACCAACCTGTACTAAAGATTCACTGCTGTGATACATTTGGCATCCTGTATTTCTGCTTGGTGGGTGAGAAGGGACTCTCTCATTTCAGCCATCATCTGGTTATAGTTGTTTGGTACGGTGTTATTGGCCAGTCTGTGTTCCTGAGGTTGCTGTTTAGGGGCTGCATTACTCTCAAAGACGAGCATAATGTGATTATTTTTATTGTTACTTTTTCCTTCCCGTGCTCAAGTGCACTGCTCCTTGTTCCGGTAGATCATCCTAGTCAGAAGAGGATGGCTCTGAGACACGTCTTTGAGGGTCAAAGTTATTTGACTCGTCCATCACCTTGGTCTTAGGCAAAGGTGACAGAGGTTGCTATGCCTTCCAAGGAACTCCTTGAAATCCCGAATTTTTACCTCCTGAGCTATGAGGTCACGTGGGGCCATTATACTCTCAGGTGCTATTGTAAGACTCGGGTAGCTTCCAGTGAGAGTTATACTTGTTTTGGAATCTAGAGAAATTTGTTATGGTATAATGCGGAAATTCAGAAATTATCAAAAGCCTTTCAAGGCTGCACTTTGGTGGAAAAGAATGAAGACCTTTTGCCTCATCTCTGTGCTATTTCTGCCTTACCACGTAGCAGTTAGATGAATTGCTTTTCACAGATCAACTTCTGCCTCCTCTCATGACTAATCCCCTTTCTGATATCTCTGACTCCACTGGGGATCCTCAGCAGACTGCACCCGTAGGATTAGTACGTAATAGCCAGTGTTTGTATGCCGTTGAGTGGAAAAGTTGCCTCAAATCCATTTAATTCCTGATGGCTGCCCAAGGCAATCAATATAATTGCCACGTCTACAAATAATCCCGGTAAATGGAGCAGCTCCATATTGCGGAGCTGCAGCCGTAGTCGGTAACACATCTACAGCTGGCTTGACAGTCTACACACATCGGAATAAAGTCGCCAGCTTTAAAGGCTACTCTCAAGTTGTTTTCAAGAATTAAAAACGGCTCCTGGCTCCAGCGTGAGCAGCTTTGGGCCACCTCCTAGTGGTACCCCTAGTTGTGATTGAGAAATGATTTACGAGAGAAGATTGCAGTAGTGTTGTCTCTACTCTGTTTGCTTCCAGTCATTAGCTTTTACGTGTTGCTGGATGATTTGGGAATGGCAGAAGGGAAAAAGGTGATGCTTTTCATTTAGAAATGAGTGCCATGCGAGCTGAGCTAACTGCAGCTTATTTATTCCGAGTAACACTGGCGGCGCTACCTTGGGAGGGTTCATACCTTTGGTTGAACTGAAGCAAATAAAGACAAAGTGGAAAGAAATCTAATATTTACCAATCCCCTTAAAGCCTTTCTTGTACGGAGAGGAAAGTGCATGGTTTGAATAGAAAATGATAAACCTTCTGAAACAGAGGCGTGTGAATAATTCTTCTTTTTGGCTTAGTTGCCAAAGACGGTGTGAGTAGATTCAGAGGTGGGTTAAACCAAACTTATAATTTGTCTTTCTGAAAAAAGTCACACAACAAAGGAGGCTTCATCCCCTCTCTGTCCAGCACCCAGAAAGCATAACAAAGAATTTTTTCTACAGCCTCTAAATGGAAAGAGTAGTTCCCTGCTCTAAAGGGAACCATCGTAACTCCAATAACTTTTAGTAATTTAAACTTAGGTGAGATCGCTCCCACACTGGGCACCAGCCTGAGCCCCAGTGACACTTGGTTTATGTAGTCAAGGTAGCACAGCAGCAACAGGGATGGTGCAGAGCTTCCATCCTGCTCTTAGCTGGGGTGGCTTCACTGGAACGTGGGGTCATGGCCATGCTCTTCATGTCAGCTTTCCACCCAGTGGAGTGGAACAACTGTTACTGAATGACTCTGTGGGGCTGGCGTGGATGCGGCTCTGTGAAGATGGTGATTGCTGCACTGGTATCGAGCATATGTCCCAACAAATGTCTTGTTAAGAAGCATTTTTCTTATTGATGCAGACCAACTGCAGGGTTGGAGGCGTGGATGGAGGTTGATAAGGGGTCATGTGCAGTACTGCTGTACTTCAGCGTCTTTTATTGCCTTTATTAGGCCAGCAACAAAGTGGAAGTGGATATGGAGAAGGCAGAGAGCTTGCGTGTGACAAGAGGAGACTTCTTTGCATCTTTGGAGAATGATATCAAACCAGTAAGTAGGCACTACGTAACTCCTGTAATAGTCACCCACTACAGTTAATAACACGAAGTAGCAGCTTCCTTTTGGGATCAGACATGCAATGGTGCACTGTGGGCTGACGTACTGTGTCCTGGGTTGTGGGAATGAAGGTAGGGAGCCGCTTTCTGCCTGCAGTGCTAAGGCTCTGTTTCGTACCGTTTGTTGCATGCAAGGATCATAAAAAGGCACAAATAAAGAGAGCAACTTGGAATTTCTTCTCCTCGTCGTGTGTACGCTCTCCCTTTTGGGCTACTTCAGTAAATGGGTGACAGCTTTAATGTGGACTGTAGGGGGATGTTGAAGCCTCATTTTTGAGAACTGTCTTTAAATGGTGTGGATTCAGAACCCGTTGGCAACTTGCACTGATTAGAATTTGTTTGGAGGGTATATAGAGAGATGTTTCTAAACGTGCATGTTCCCCACCAGCGTTCAGTCCTTCGAACTGAAATGTTGTGTGTCACCAGTGGGTCTCCCAGTACTGACTGGCTCACTTGAGCATCTTCTCCAGTCCTGGTCCTGCTCACTTTGGTGATGGTTAACTCTTTTGTGTTTTTCGGATGTGATGCAAAACTTCTTGGTAAAATAAACGTTCCCTCTCTTAATACAGGCGTTTGGAACCAACCAGGAAGACTATGCAAGCTACATCATGAATGGTATTATTAAGTGGGGTGATCCAGTAACAAGGGTATTGGATGATGGGGAGCTGCTTGTTCAACAAACTAAGAACAGTGACCGCACTCCTTTGGTTAGCGTTCTTCTAGAAGGTAAATTTAAGAAAAAAAAAATATTAAATATATATAAAGCCTCAAGTGACATCTGTAAACTATTCCTATCAGTTGCCCAAGTGGTTGTCTGTTATATCCTGCAATGGTACGTAAAAGAAATACATGGGAGGAAAAACAGAGTCCGTCTCCTCCAGTTTACTTGGGTGAAATTGCTTATGGATACTAAAACTGGATTTTCAGCCTGAGATAAGTTCTGTTCTTGGAACAACGGAGAAGTGAATGTACCCAGTTAATGACCTAAACTTGTGTGTTTTACAGTGCGGACATCTCTAGCTGAGTTAGTTGTCTAAATTTTCTTTGAAGTCACTGGAGAGCTATCAGTGTAATTAGCCGAACTCAAACAACAGTTCATCTGGCCACATTTAGGTGTCTGCTGTTAGATGGAGGTGGATTGCCCTCCATCTAGACTGTTAGTGACTATGAAGAGTCTAGGAAACTAGTTCCAGTATCTACGTTACAGATATTGGAGTAGAATTTGTTATTTAGCGCTTCCCTCTTTCTTTTCCTGATGTCAAAAAACGTGGATTACCACTGTTGCTTAGCAGTCTGTAGCTTTGAAATGAACCTTGAATAGATCCCCTGAATAACGCGGTGTGCTTGTGGCCAGCATATCGCTTGTATCAATACCGTCTTTGCACTTCAGATTGATTTGTCCTGGGTGGATAGATGGAGATGTGTCTTTGGGCTCTGAATTACTCTGGTGTGAATTCAGGCAAATTACAAATTGTCTTTGTCAATATTTACCTGGCATTCATGCTGTCGGCTTGTTTACCGCAGTACCTGCAGAAATCATAGTTAGAAGTGACATAAACATAGTTCAAGAAGGTTCTCCAGAATACAAACATGTGCTGGTTCTGGTGCAGTCCCGGTCCCACAAAATGTGTTAACGCCCTCTTTTGTGTTGCTTTCGTGCCAAATCAGTCCGCGCACGCTCAGAGAGCTGCATCGTTTCCTTCATCGGGAGGGCTGGATTGCGCTAGGAGTTAGTGCGTTCCTTCAGCGAATAGAAGAAAAGGTCATTTCAAAATGCAGATACCTCTCAATGAGATTATAAACCTGCTTAAAATACCATCCGTGCTGAGCCCTACCAGACCTGTTCTCTCCCTTGTTTTTTCATTACGTTTGTCCTTTGTTTCAGGTCCCCCCCACAGTGGGAAAACTGCTTTAGCAGCAAAAATAGCAGAAGAATCCAACTTTCCCTTTATCAAGATCTGTTCTCCTGATAAGATGATCGGATTTTCTGAAACAGCCAAGTGCCAGGCTATGAAGAAGGTACTTCTGCGTCCTACTCTTTTGCTTGATTGCAATCCAATTCTACGTTCTCTAGTGGACAGAGAAGTGAATTACCCTTGGGATTGTGTTTTCTGCTCTCTGTAGGTCTCAAATTCCCCTGCATATATTTATTTATAAAGTTGAATGGATGTTTTTGTGGTGCTGACATGAAGTGACTCAAGGAAAATTTCAAGTCTCTGTCGCGGCTGGGTCTGATACGTAATCGTGACGGACAGTGGGACAAAACACTTGGTCAGGGATGAGCAAGTCCAGAGCTCTGTCTGCAGAGACGAAGGCAGGAAGGGCTTTAGGGTCGCACTTGGGTAGAATAGATCCTGCCTGAAGGAGCCTAGGAACAGTTTTGAGGTGGTAATATTTAGTTAAATGAGTTTTAACAACTTGGGGAGCAGGGGGAATGCAAACAACTTGAACATCTTAAATCATTTCAAGTAGCCAGGAGGAAGGAAGGAAGGAAGGAGATTTCGTTTACTGAAGCAAGCCAGCGCTAATTCTTGTAGCGGGATGATACTGAACGAAGCATGTGAGTGAAATGTTACTCTACGATCAGTTTGTTGCAGGATTGCATAGCTTCTAAGAGAAGCAACGTGCTTGTAGCTGGAAGCCCAGTTTCTAATTTAAAAAGGAGCCTTTTGGACTTCAGTTGAATCGGCATATGCCGGAGGCAGACTGCAGTTCCACTGCCGTCCTTAGCGCTGCGTACAGTTTAAATCCAAAGCCCCGCAGGACGCTGCTTTGCTGCTCCGTAAAGGGCGATGCGGAGGCTCGATCCGTACCCGAGTAGGTCTGCTCTCCCTGCAGTACGCTGTTAGGGAAAGTAACCAATATCCAGCCTGGGTAGAAAAGCTTCATCATTGCATTACAATTTCAGGGGATTTGTGTGCGTATCGTTACATTAACAGTATTGCCCCGGCTCCAAAAAACAGAGGAATGGCGCTCTGGTGTTTTTTGTCCATTGCTTACAATTCAACGCAGGGCAACTGGCTTTTTTGCAAAGTATGTGGGGTAAATGAGCAAAACTGAGCTCTGAATTTGTTGAAATGGCAATGTTTTATTAAATGCAGATAGAATCTAGTCTCTCGGTATTTATCTTTTTCATTCTCTTTCTTCTTCTAAACACTGCTGTGTTTAGCTAAAAACACGTCAACAGGTCCTATCATGACTATTGTAGTTTTGCTGCTGAGATTTAACGATGAGTCATTTTGCTGTTTTTTAGATCTTTGATGATGCGTACAAGTCCCAACTCAGCTGTGTTGTTGTGGATGACATTGAGAGACTTCTAGGTGAGTTAGGACAATGAGAGGGAGCTGTGTTGTCTGCTGCGCGGAAATATTGAAATATTTGCAATATCGAAATACTGCAAACTGTAAATGATCTGGAACCGTTTACTTCGGGACCCTTGAACTGGTTTTGATACCATGAAGTGGCTTAAATGTGTGCTTGGTTACGGGTGTTAAAACGCATTTTTCATTTCAGATTATGTCCCAATTGGGCCACGATTCTCTAATCTGGTGTTGCAAGCCCTCCTCGTACTGCTAAAGAAGGCCCCCCCTCAGGTAAGAAAGTAACCGAGGGGCGAGATGCTCCATTCCTACACTAATTTTGACAGTGGAGGGCTTTGTGTCTCGCTGATAGCTGCTGTGCTGCCAGTGGTATTAGTGCTATTGTCTCTGATTCAGGCAAGTTAATCCCAGCCTGCTGCTCTTCATTCGGTTAGACGTTTCTGGGATAACCACAAAGGGATTCAGCTTTAATTATCTAATTACTTAAGGCTGACTCTTCTGCAGTTAGCCCTAGAAATACTCACTAAGGAAACAAGTTTCACCTAAAACTTAAACATGCAAGCTGTCTGCTTTCTGATTAACTAAGAACTGTTTCGTCCGGATCAATCCATGCCTCAACCGCGTGCTCCCTCCTTACGTGGAAATCAGTTTCTGAGTCATGTGTGATTGTGGATGTCAGGGGTTTAATTTGTTCTTAACTTGAAATTATCAGGTGTTAATTACAAGGGGTGAGGAAAGCTTAAGGTCTTACATCTCACCATGATCCAGTCTATTTGCACTTTGTGGCTTGATGAGATTTAAGAACCTCATAAGCGATAACGTTGCTGAAGCTTGCACTGAGTGAGACAAACAGGCAGGGACTCTTTTTTTGTTTGCCTCGTCGTTCACTGGAATTCTGCCGTGTGTGTAAATACCTGCATGAATAAATAACATGCTAACAGGAAAACCTTGAAAGTTGGTGTCAGGAAAAAGCAGAGAAGCACAGCCTGGATGAACCCTTTTTTTTTTTTTTTTTGACGTTTTTAATATCTTGGAAACTAACGTATGCGTGACTATTTTTTTTATTAAAGAGTTTGGTGAAGAGACCTTTCAAATGTAGAACTTTGAACTAAATTGTAGTGCCACAGGCCCCGAAGTTCTCCTTGTGACTGTCAACCTGGGAGAACAAAGATTATTTTTTTTTTCCCAGGGAGCTTTCTATGCCATGTGAAGTCTCTAACATAACACTTGGCTTGTGTTATCGCCTGTGCTGCAACAGAAAGTCTGCAACAGCACAACCATTTTCGATCGTCGTAATCTCCTTGTAATCGTTGACCTATTGCTGGGTAATTCCACAGTACCGGGAAACGATTGTTCCCAGAAATTAGTAGGGGAAAACAGAATGTGATTTGGTTCAGCTGTCGAAGGAACTTAAAATACCACATTGTCCATTTTAGCGTTGCGGCCTCTGAATGTATTTTGCTGCTTAGATGCACTTTTGTTGGCACCCGCGTCTCCCTGAAAGCAGGATGCGGGGCTTGAAGCTCTCAGATATTTGCCAAGTTTATGCATGTTGCTGGAGATTTGTACTTTGCAATGTTTGAAATGCCCTTGAGGCTGGAAGACTTTGGGTTGACAGCCAATATTATGGTGACTTAAGCCATAAATTGTTGGAGGGGAGAGAGAGAGAGACTTTTCTGAGGAAATGTCACTGTTTGATTGATGATGTGGTGGGGGTTTTTTCCCCTTTTTNTTTTTTTTTTTTTTTTTTTGTCTAAGTGTCCACTATTGGCTACTGTGGAAACGAGGACACTGGGTTAGACGGAGCCTTCGGGCTGACCTGAGCTCTACTGATAGGGTTCTTCCTGGCCTGCATGTGCCTTCCGAGTTCCCTCTGATAGTCATGGCATGTGGGTTGGTTTTTTTGTTTTTTTTTTCATTAAAAAAACCAACAGCGTATAAGAGGCAGAGTCATCCAGGAAAAGGCCTTTTCTGCTGTGAGTGTTTACTGTGAAAAAGATTGAATTTGGGCATGGAGACTCTTGGGGTTTTTAAGCTCAAGTGAGAAACCCACGAGGGAGATAATGCTGCCGGTTAATCAATGCCCTTCCAAGTTCCCTTTGCGATGAGTAGTTCCCTTGGGGAGCAATTTATTTGGAAGTAATGGCTGGTTTCAGGGCTTTTGTTGTAATTTGAGATGCAGCTACGTGCTTTACATGTACAGGAATAGCACTGGTGGTGCTAACCTGCTCCATGAGGCCAAACCAACATGAATTGCTGTGGGATTGGGATCATGGTTTAAGTTCATTCCTCATAAAAATGGAGTGTCCTGGGACGTGCCAGGCATATCCCCGCGCCGAGAGAAATCGTTGGCGAGGTGCTGGGGAGGCAATAACTGTTCTCCGTTGCTATCGGGTAGGCTCTTGACCGTTTCACAGGTCAGAGGGACCCGAAATACAGAGCCGATTTGAAAAGCTTAGAAACAGGGACCGGTGAAGCGGTTGAAGCAGCAAACGAGGAAGGAGTGGAAAGCGGAGGGCGCGTTTCGGCGGCGCAGCTCTGCGGCTCCCATCTTGGTGGCCCGGATTATGTATTCACCCGGTGTTGTCACATCACTTGCAGAGAGTATACTTAATGTGCAGGCGGCTTCCTACAATTACTGTAGGCTATGTGTGTAAGAGGAGCATTTCTGGGATGAAATCTTATTAATTATGCATTGAGGTGTGTGTCTCTGTCGAATTGGTTTATGAAAGCTGCCTCCCAGACTCCCCTCTTCCTATTGAGGCTGTATGATTTTAACGTGGGGTGGGAAGAGCAAATACTTGAATCTTCTGGTTTTCTGGGCTTTCTGGCTTGTTTGTACTTTGCAGAAGTTTTGGGAGTAAACACGTTAAAGAAACTAGAAGCGTCTCTGAGTTTGCTTTAAATTCCTTGTCACAGCTCATGCTTGTTCCACTCAGCGATGCTTAAATAGTGGTATCTATTACTCCTAGCTCAATAAGACTGAAAAACATTGCATTTTGTTTAGCACCTTTTTTTTTAAACCAATTAAAAAGCTTTTCTGAAATGGATTGAAGAGAAGAAAATAAACCATGTTCTCTTGGGTCTTTATTTCAATGGAGTTTCCCTGTGTTGTGCAGGAGAAGAGGCTGGGGGGGGGATAGAAAGACTGAAAAGGACTGTCGCAGCAGGGAGCCAAGCAGGAGAAAAGGACTTCTCTGAGAACTAAGCAGCAGCAGCTCCGCAAGCTGAAGCTGCTTCATCTACATGCAGAGTCACACAAGGCATGGAGACACTCACCAGCCCCACAGAGGTTTCACATGTGCTTCCCTGCTGGTTCCTGTGAAAAGCTAACAATCGGCTCAAAGGGGGAAAGACCATCGCAGCATCCCCGCGCTAAGCTGGACGTACAATTTGTGCAGTGTTATGAAAGGTCTGGCTTAGCGAGATGCTCTCGACCACTCTTGTGGATGCCCTTCCGCTGCTCCCGGAGGCCCCCAGCCCCTCTCCGCTCCGGGACGCTGGAGCCTTTTGCCGGTTTATGAAAGTTGACGGGGGGGAAAGGGGGGAATAATCTCCTTGTTTGGTATAATCCCAGATGCATTCCTGATTCCACGTCACTTGGTGTGAATTGGAAGCAACTCTAGTCAACGGTGACGTTACGGTTATACTTGTAAACCCGGGGAATTGTGTTTTCTCCCGTTACGTGTGAAGAGTTGTGACCCTGAAACGCGCGCATGAAGGTATACAAGGGTCCAAAGTTGAGTGAAGAGCTGGTGGGTGACCGACAGAGGCACCTTGGGGTTCACCAATGCTTGGTTACAGCATAGTTCAAGCTCCCCTCGGCTCCCCTTGCCTAGGGCTGGTTAGATTTGCTGAAATTCGGTGATTTGATACCCCCCTGACATGTTGAGGCTCCATTTGCTTGTAGCAGAGTCTAAGTAATTCTCTTATGTTCTAGTTTGTCTTTGGCAGTTGGTGCAATAATGTGGTGCCCATTAGGAAGCGAATACTGTGTTAGAGGAATCAATCTCATCACGCTTGAAAACGTGGTCATCTTAAAACTAATTCCTCTTTTGAGCTTTGAATCCCATAGTTCTCTCCATGATTATATGCTTGATTCAGATAAAATCCCCGTCGCAGAGAGGTGAAATATGGGCTTATCTCACTTCTGGAAGGCAGCGAGGCAAGACGCGCACCTCTACTGCGTAGAGGTGCGCCCCCCGTCAGTAGAGAGGGATCTTGGGCTCCCAACTGGGGCGCTCGCTTTGCCTAAAAACGGGCAGGATGAACCCAGACTGAAGTGAGGTGTCTGTATCTAATCTCTGTTGGTGGAGAAACTCGGAGTAAAACTGCCCTGGTAATGAGCCTGACATCAAATGATCTTAAGCTGTGATCAGCGGCACAGAGTCTGGTTGGAGGCCTGTAACCA
>RSEF01000027.1:263140-276942 GCA_003993805.1 Himantopus leucocephalus | reverse complement strand
GAGGTCCCTTCCAACTCTGAAAATTCCGTGATTCTGTGAAAAGCCAAGTTCCTACTTACTTGGTGGTTACTCTCTTCTTATACCTGATTTTTGGAAATTCAGCTTGAACCCTGATCTTCTATGGCCTGACCGCGCGGCAGGTTGCCTTTGCAATGGCGGCTGGAGGAACCAAGGATCAAAAACGTGACGATTTCTGAAAACGGGGGCACTTCAGCGGCACCTCTCACAACGGGAAGAGTAAATCCAGTGGCGTCGCCGCAGAGCCGCTGGCCGAGGGCGGCTTTTTCCATTTGGCTCGACGGCTTTTCGTGCTTTTGTGGGTAACGCCTGGGGCAAAACATTTCTGACTTGTAGGTTTTCCACTTGTTTGCTGAGCAAGTTGCCTGAAACTTTGAAAAGTACAAGGGACTCCTGACACTTCATTTTCTTTTAGTAATTGATACAGCAGAGATTATGCTTGTTTTACCGTAACTGGTTTTCCAGGGGGGTCAAGTTTAAAGGTAGCAAGTTGAAGCGCATAGCTTCTTTTGAAGAAAGCAGGGGAAAAAAAACCCAAACAGTGCACTTTGNAAAAAAAAAAAAATTGAAGCGCTGTTTTGCAGAGGAGCCATCTGTTCGGAGGAGTTTTCAACCGTTCAGCTGTCAGTGGTTCGGGCTCCTGAGCAGGGATCCCTGCGGAGAAACCTAAAAATTGCTGGTGGATCTGATCTCTATGAGCTTGTCCTGTTGCTTTTGAACGCTCGTTCAGCTTTTGCCCCTCTTAGTGGCGTGCTTGCCTGAGTTCAGCTGACCTGTACGGTGAAAACAAATATCCTTTTGTTCCGCTTAAAACTGGTGCTTGATAATTTCATGTCGTGCTCCTTTGTTCTTATTTTGAGAAGCAGCAGTTTTCACCCTCATCTCCTCGACACCGTCTATGACTTGAGAGACCTCTCTCTCCACCCACCATCAATTTACCAAGAGTCAATTTAGGGAAGTTACTCCATATTTCTGACCACCCCCATTGCTTTCCTCTGATTTCCCCAACTCAGTGATATATTTGAAATTGCATTTGAAATGTGTACTGTCTGAAAGAGCACCCCGCGTTCCTACGGTAGAAAAATGACTTTTGTTTTACTCTTTTTCCCATTCTAAAAATGTCTGGGTGTTTGCGTTTTGAGTAAGGGTTAGCACTGAGCTGGTGTTTTCACAGAGCTTGCCACAATGACTGATTCCAGTGGCTTTTTAAAATGGTAATAAGGCATTTAGAGTCATTTTTGTGTGTGTAGTAGTTGTCCGCTGGCCTGATTTACAGCAAGTTTGGGATCCAGCTGACTAAATGTGGCTGTCAGCGGTTTGGTTTTCTACAACTGAACTGGTTGTTTAGCAAATAGTTTGCTGGATGAGTCCAGAGCGTAGGCAGCTTTTCTGGGAGGAGGTACGTCTCGTCTGGGCTCCATTAACGACGAAGGAAATGCAGAGCATGAGATCATGCGTGGACCTCTGAAGTTAGAGGAGGTAAAGCTCATCTCGCTAATTGCATTTCTATGCTGCTTACGTCCTTTCCTGGTGAGACTTTTTAGTCTCCGGTGGAACTAGACTCTGTTTTTTATTACAGTCAAGCATGGAATTCCTCGGTGCGGAAGTTGCTCAGGGTAGCATCCTTCAAGCCGTTAGGCTGCAACTGGTTATTCCCTTGACGGGTGTCTTATCTGCTGTGCCAGGCACCCTACGTGTGCTGTTAGCTGTATTTTGGGAACAGAGTTGAGTGGGTTTTTTCCCCCCTAAAATGCTCCTATTTCATGGGAAACTGTTTAACACAATCCCTTTCCCAAGCTGTTCTGGATGTTGAGAGTTCCAGACAATAATAAACTTTTTTTTTTTTAAAGAATGGCTATAGCTTGTAAAGCAAATCGGTCTTGGTGGTGGAGCGTGGCATGGATTTGTGCTTGCGGGAGGGGCTGGTGCGTGTTTTGGAGCACTCAGTTCTGTTCAAGGGTCTGTCTTTGGCTTCCTTTGTACCCTAGTACCGTACCTCTGTAATGAGAAAACTGTTTGAAGGTGCCTGACAGCATGCACAGGACTCGGTACAATTTTTTGAATAAGGTCGCAGAAATTCTCCTTACAGGGCTTATACTTTTTGCTGAGTTAGAGCATATATAATATGAGATGTATCAGCATTATTTGTGAATTGAACAAACCCCCACTGAGGAGGGAAATACAGAGCAACCATGAAAGCAAAGTAAATCAGAATAGAAATGAAATTTTTTCCATCGCGTCTTCTGATAATGCCTGTCTTTGCGTGCTGAAGACTTGAAGTGTGCATCAGTTGTGCTGCCACAAATGCTGTTGTCCCAAGTGTATCTGAGCATGTTGAAGGCAACTTTTAACCTTGTCCTTGGGTGGTAACTTCAGAGCAAATGTCAGAGCTGTTTGTACCACGCTTCTGCTGTGGTTCACGAGCAGGTGATGGTTCAGGTGTCCTTGGGGGACTCATTTCACACAGCTTCCAAGCCTGTGTTGAAGCTGGTTTACCAGCCGCTTCTAAAGATGAGGACCACTGAAATTTTGTCTTCACGTATCATAGAATCACAGAATGGTTTGGCTTGGAAGGGACCTTGAAGATCATCCAGTTCCAACCCCCCTGCCCTGGGCAGGGACACCTCCCACCACCCCACGTTGCTCCAAGCCCCGTCCAACCTGGCCTTGAACACCTCCAGGGATGGGGCAGCTACAGCTTCTCGGGGCAACCTGCGCCAGGGGCTCACCACCCTCACAGGAGAGAATTTCTTCCTCATATCTCATCTAAATCTCCCCTCTTCCAGTTTGAAGCCACCACTTCTCGTCCTATCGCTCCATGCCCTTGTAAAAAGTCCCTCCCCAGCTCTCCTGTACGCCCCCTTTAGGGACTGGAAGGGGCTCTAGGGTTGCTGAGCATCATTTATTCTTCTTGATCTATTAAGTGCTTTAGCTGAAAATGATGGGGGTTTCTGAAGGCCTTGTAGGAGTGAGGATCAAACAGCACTCACATACTCTACGCTGAGTGCATTGGGTTTTTATCCTTGTGTGCAAGATCGTACGGAGTTGCTCAGATTTAGCTCAAACTTGTAAAATGATAAAATATTTTCCTGGCCTCGCTACATGATCACCATCAAAAAGGAAACGGATAACGTGCAATTGTAAAGCTGTGGACGCGCAGAGCGTAGTGGAATCAGCAGCCTACAGAATAGTTGTATTTATGCTTTCTGCAGACGTTGTTAGACACTTGCACCTTTTTCTGCTTGCTGCGTGCCACCAGCAGGTGAGTCTGCTCTAGTAATAAAGTATTCCCTACTCCCACTGCGGTTTCAAACCTGGCATTTCTGGCATCAGTGCGGGAATTGGCTGCTTTTCCCCGTTCCGTTGCCCGCTAGGTCTCTGAGGATTCCCCCCTGTGAAGAGGGGACCGAGCCGGTGAGCGTTGGTGCCTCCTGGGATGCAGGTAGTGATGAACGTGCAGAAGGGTCACCCCGGCGGTTCCCTGACAAAGCCTTTGTGTGCAGCCCGGGGCCGGGGCCGCACTTGGGTTTCCACCCGCCAGGCGTTGCTTCCTTCTGCTGGCTTAGGCTAAAACCAGACTTGACATGAGCTCTTGAGTTTGTTACTAGTTCTGGTCTGCTTTCGCGTCGTCCATCACCCCAAGCCGGGCTGTAATCTCTTCAAACACAACAAGTCGGCGAATGCGCTGGCACTCAGGGAAAAATAAACAAATGCAGCGAAGCCGCCATCACCTTCAGCAAAGATGCCTGAAGTTGAAATCGGTTTTCATCCTTTATCGAAGGAATGCAAAGCACTTCTGAAATTAGTTCTGGCTGCTCTGTGGGGGTAGTTTTTAGGTTTTTGTTTGTTTGTTTTTTAATAGTGATGAACAGAGTTTTGTGTCACAAAGTTGAAATACAGAACTTTACTCTTTGTTTCTGAGCATCAACTGAACTTCTGTGCAGCAAACGAGGAGGTGACTTGGTCAGCCAGGCCCCCCTCCACCCACGGGCTCCGTGTGTGCTGCATCGGAACGGGCTCTGATCACAGCTGGTAATCCCAACAGCTCCCTCCGTCAGCCAACGTTTAGCAGTGTCTGAACGCTCCGTGGTAAAATTCAAGTAGCGTTGAAGTGGCATTTGCAAGATGAACGAACAGAAGTGGATTTTTATTGGCGGTCGACGTTTGCCGTTCATTGCTCTGTTATTTATAAACTCTGTTACCGGCTCAGGCCAACGTGGAATTGGTGCGCGCACTGTTGGTTTGAACTCGGAGGCTGCCAGACCACGGTACTGTCCTTTTACACAACCACACTGGCAGTGAGAAGCCTCAGGACCTTACGGCAACCTCCACTCCTAAAGCGTGAGCTCTAAAAACCATTGGAACTGTCTGTAGAGCGGCGGAGAATTCGCTGTACCCACAGGGTGTCTATAGACAGGCTGTTCCCCCGAGAAGTCATCTGTAAATCAGCTTCTGCCAGTGGGGGTTTGCTCATGCTCTTAAATTTACTGAGGATTCAGGTATTTATAATGATGAATTTAGAAGGAAAGGTAAGGTAGGAAAGCTGTGCGTTTGGGTGGGTCTTCTGTGTACCGTAATTTTTGGACCTGGTTACTTTGATTTCTGGCGTCTGATCCTGGTCTTGTGTGGCTGATGTTGGCTACCTCACTTACTGACAAGATTTAATCCAAATTTAATAAAATTAATATTTTATTTTAAATAATATTTTTACATGGCCGTTTTCTTTTTTCATTTGTAGTTAGCTGAAGCTTCGCAATGCTGATTCCTCCCTTGTTTTTTCCTTTCTTGACACTTATTCTGTTGTGTGGACAGGGTCGCAAGCTTCTCATCATCGGAACCACCAGTCGCAAAGATGTCCTGCAGGAGATGGAAATGCTGAATGCTTTCAGCACTACGATTCATGTGCCCAACATTGCAACGGGGGAGCAGCTGATGGAGGCTTTGGAGGTGAGAAAAAGCTCAAGGATGACAAATAAGCTCAAAATATGCTGGAAACGAGTGGTTTTGCAGTAGCTCTGCATTTGGGAACGCTGTCCCACTTAACATGATGTCATAACGTAACAGTTCTAAGGCTTCTCCGAGTGACTTTCTCATATGATAAATTAAGGCAAAATGAGGGAACGGTAGGTATAGGGAAAAAAGTTTGTGGAGTGGATTGAAAGATTTCCGAGGTCATGGAAGTGGGTAATGAATATAATTGAGGCACTTAAACTGAATGTGCCTGGAGGGTTCCAAGCTCTCGTTAACTGGAACAACATCAAATGAAGGTGTTTGGTGCTGAAGAGATTATAGGTTCTTTTATAAATTCGTGCCCTTAATGGTTTCTTATTCCATGCCGTAGTGGAAATTGTAGTGGATATTGAAGGCTGTTAAAATAAACCTAACAGGCAAATCTTTTGTGCAAACTTGCAAAATTGTCGCAACGATGATATCACCGAAGCCTGAAAGATGCAGACAGTCTTGTAGCAGTTTTGAAAACTTTCTATGGCTTGAGCCGCTGTGTTCCTTCTAGGCTCTAATCTGGAGAAAAAACTCGAGTGGATCATAAAAGAGAATCAGTAACTGTTTGATTAGAGATGTTATGAAAAGAACTATGATGGAATAAACAAATCTAAGTGTTTTGCCTTGTTTAGATATATTGCAACAAATTTTCCTTCTAAGCTAGAAAATGCTTTCTAACTTCTCATTCCCCTTTTCCTGACTTAGGTAGCGTTATTCCTATTGACAATCTCCTGTTGTTGTTTTATTTTTATTTTTTTTAATTTTTTTTTCCCCCCCAGCTCCTGGGTAACTTCAAAGACAAGGAACGCAGCACTATTGCACAGAATGTCAAAGGGAAACCTGTCTGGATTGGTATCAAGAAGCTGCTGATGCTGATAGAAATGTCATTACAAGTAAGAGTGTTTCTGGTCCAGGGAGGACTGGGGTAAACAGAGCGGTCTCGGAGGTTCCCACTTCTCTGCAGATCCTACTCTGGCTGTGTGGGGGGAGCCTTTGAGTCGGTTTAATTGAGAAAAGAGCTACAGCGAGAAGAAATTTTCTGAACAAAGAAGTCACCGGGTCTTGATCCGCGGAGAGATCTTTAAAAAGCACAGTGCCTATGGGCTGTTTAGAGCCGCACTTCAGAGAAGAGCGTCTGGCAACTGGAGGGATTGGATTAACTTACCTTTCATGAAATGTCTTCCCTACACCCAGCACGTTAAGATCGCAGATAGCAATCACTTCGGATATTTTATTTTATTTTTTTAAAGAAAAAGGTGCCTGTGCAGGTGTATGTGCTCTTTCCCTGAAGAAGATAAATCTGTCAGGCTGTTCAGCTGCTCTTCTCTCTATTTTCCACTTTCAGCACTTTAAAGAAAATAATTGCAGAGGGTAGAAATATGTAGCTCTTAACCCTCCCCCGCACCCATCATCTATGCCTGCGAGCCAGCCATCAAGCTCGTGCTCGACAGCGTATGCACGCTAAAAATGAGAGGGTGTAGCATGCAGCCCTAATCCTCGGCGGCTGACATTTCAGCGCCCTCCTGAGTCCTCCCCCCCCTCCTCGCGCACACTCTCTTTTCACATCAAATGGATTTAGTGCAGCTGAGTGAACTGTCCTTAGATCTTCCTAGGAGAGGCTGAGCATAAGCTAAGAGGCATGTAGTTTAGCAGCATATAAGTCATGTATCCCTCTGTTCACTATTCACAATTCTGTTAAAACTTGCACAGCACTAAGGATATGCTCTGACTGGATGTCACCTCGGGGAATAAAGTCATTTATCTAGATTACTTTTTCCTCTTCTTCCTTGGCTTTTAATTCCATACCTACAGGCAAGTCAGTAAGTCATTGCTCACATGTATTAAATGTGTTTAAGGGGTGCAGGCCTTCGGGGACTGCCTGCCTCTGTTGCAGTCCCTTCCACTTAGCCTTGACAATGGATTCCTTCTTCTGACGCGGGACGTTTTCTTTCGCTGCTTTGACCTTAAGCGTTGGTTCTTTTCAAAACTCAAGGTTATGTAAATTACGGGTCGCTCCGAATCTGGAGCCGGGGTGAAAACGCTTCTTCACAGCATCGCCCCATGGCTGCACCCCTGTGATGCTGGAGACAGGGCGTCTTCACGCTGCCCTACACTGTGCGGACAGGTAAACTGCTCTTGCGCGGGTTTTTTTTCAACCGGACCACTGTTTTGTAGATGAGTCCGTGACCAATCAGGTTGCGAGCAGACGGGCAGAACTGTGACTCTCTGCCATTTCTGACAGATTGAACAAGCGTAAAGGGAACAGCTTCTACTGCCGATAGAGGTGATTGATAATCTGCCTTTGCTGCTGTACGCGGATAGTCGGTAGCAATGCGATTTATGTTCTTGCACTCAATTCAGGTAATTGTGTAGCAGCATAGGTAACAGCATATGGAAGCTAAATATGAAGAAGTTCTGTTCCGAAGGGTCTGAGGTGTTTACATGACTCCCATCTGCTGAACAGCTATAAATACGGGAAAGCCGTGCAGGCTCTCGCTAAATGGGAGAACACTCATATCTGAATGCTTTGGAAGACCACAGCGATGTCTAATTTGGCTAGCTTTTACAGGAAAGCGAAATTTCACCAAATGAGAAGTCCAAGACTAGTTCCTTTTTTTCCCTGAGCTTGAAGACAGGTTTTTAGAAAGAGATTTGAATCTGAAATCCCTTAAAAATTCCAAGTGATGGATGAAATTTCTCAAAATTGAGCTGATTACATCCCATGGCGAATGAATTCTTTGCAAAAAACGTGCACCTGGTTTCCTTCTCTGCAGTCTCTGAATCTGTGTCTTTGGTTTTATTAGACTAGTAAACCCAATATATGCCGTATGTAGGTGTTCTTAAGCTGTTCAGATGACTTTCAGTTTGTTTCAGACTAAAGCCTTGCTGAGCCAGTCTCTCAATATCAAAATTCTTTCTTGGAGTACCGTGAACCACTGCATTGCTCTGCTGTCTTGCGTTGCTTTCTTACCTTGTTTAGGAGCCTTGTAAATCCGCACTTTTTGGCAGCTTAATTTCCCTCAGACGGTGTTTATTGCTATTCCTGGCCTTCTTTAATGTCGAACTAGTCGTATTTAGCATCACATACTTTGGTCATCTTGTATACATGGAGTGTCCTGGAATGATGTTCTTGTTCAAAAGAACTCTTTGATGAATGGATATGCTCACGATCTGCCACGGGACTCCAGAAAAGTTTAGTTTTGAAGTATCCTTGACTGCAGTACACGGACCACCTTGCAGTGCTCTCGGGTGCCACGCTAGCTTCCCCCTGCCCTGGGCTGCTGCTGGATGTGTGAGCCGTCTTTTTCCATAGCTAGGGGACTGGTTCCTTCTGCTTGTTTTGCCTGCCAGGCTTGTTGCTCTTGGACCTTCTGGGCAACGCTCCAAAACCCAAGGTCTCTCTTCTTCTTGCAGTAGGAACCCGAATGAGCTAGGCAGCTTTCCAGAAAGCCCCTTTTTGCACCTCCAGTGTTTCCTGATCTGGTAAACTTCTCTTTGGCATAAATAAAACTTCATCTAAGCTGTTTGTCTGTAATGTATTTTTACTTACCTGGAAACTTATTTTGAAAGTTCATCATATTTGCCTATATCAGTTTAAACTAAGTGCTGCGTCTGGACATACTGAGAGTTTGGATTTCATGATGGGTTTACAGGAGTGTTCTATTTACTACCCAAGGGTATGCACAGCTTGGTGGAGTATCTCCTCTTCTCTGGCCTGAAGATTAACGAAGTCTCTTCAGTTGCCTTATTTCCTAAGAGCTCCCAGACATGTCCTGGGGGTACTGCATTACTGAGAAAGGAACGGTCATTTTCTTGCCGTCTGAGCTGTGACACAGTGTCAGTCTCCGTGCGGTTCTAGAAAATCTTTCATCCCGTTTGACAGCAGCACTTCTCCTTTCACAGGGCACTAGAGGGTCTGTTCAAGAGTCCTGAACCTGCTTCCTCTTTGCATTCTATCGACACCGTCTTCTGCTCCTTCCAGAGCAGATCAACCTTCTGGTTGTGTATCTGCGTTTTTTAATATGCTATTTGATCAAATTTGCCTCTTCGTTGCCTTTCAGCTTCCTGCTTTAGTCTTTTGGACAAGATACTGTGTCTGCAGATAAATGCTGTTCTTCCCCCAAAGAGTCTGTAAGACCTGTGTCAGTACAGATTATGCTCAAAGCGTTTTACTGTGGCCCCTTTCTTATGTCCGAGTGAAAAGGGGTGGGGAGGCAGCGTCTGTGGTTTGGGAAGCAGAACAGTGGCATTGGCAAGTTTGCATTTCACCTGGTGGCATTGGTACAAATTTTCTAAATTTTCTAGGAATGAAAAGAAGACATTTGTTTGTCTATATCCATCTTGGATCACGTTGGGTTTTTTTTAACAGAACTATCTGCTTGGTCCTTTGTTGTTATTTCCTGGTTGTGATGAATTTTCCATGGTTTCCTAAGGTTTCACCAAGGTCCTGGCAACAGGACCCTCATCCTTGCAGGCAGATGGTACTCTTGATCCCTGTGACAGTCAGTGAGATGAGAAATCTTAGAATAAGCCAGGAGCTTTGACTGTTCTGTGTGACATTCTCTTTTGATCAGCTTTGGGCTTTCTGACGATGCCCAGAAGTCATGCCTTGTGCCATCTCGGTGTTCGTGGTTCCTTGGGTCAATCTGAGATGTGAAAGATTCTCTCTTTACTGAATAAATTGCCTGGTTTTGTGGCCTCCACAGAAAGCGTTGTGACTCTTCACCCGCCGTTCCGTGCCATAGACTGCTGGTATTGGTGTGCCTGGCAGCGTAAACATTTGCTGTGCTTGTATGGATTTTGCCTTTGGCCCTCCACAGGGACTCTGTATGGAGTGCAAGTACGTAAGTAGCGAGTCGCTGTTCCTCTAACCATCAAGCTGCCTTCCACTGGTCTGCCTGATTTGCAGAATACTTAAGATCTTAGAATCACAGAACCATCCTTGTTGGAAAGGACCTCAGGGCATAATCTAATCCAATTCAAACTTTCCGAAAGCATGTGTGTAGATGGTTACATACCTCTCACCACCCTCTTCAACATCAACACTTGATGGGAACCAGGCCTTTCCAGCTCCGACAGCAATGGGTTTTGGACTGTTGCCAGCAAAGTCCACTTCTTGGCTGTTCATTTGCCCAGCTCGTCTAGCTTTCTCATGGAGAATCTGTCTGCGAGCTTGGACCATAGATGAGAAGTCAAATCTGAGGACTTGGTGGGCTGCTACTTGAGTAACTCCTGAAGAAGTCCTTTCAGAAGTAGACCTCTTTACTGCCAGTGTCTACAAAAACGCCGTGTGTCTTGCCTGAGAAGGCCAGGGATCCCTCTCAGATGCACTTTTCTACTCATGGTGAAAGATCACATGTATTTTATCCTTTTCCTCAAATCCCTTTCTTTTATGGGCTGCCTGAAGCTTGTTGAGAGACTGTGCACTGCTAATTCTTTTTGCTTAACCTTGGCAGCTCTGGTTCCCAGGCTTGCTTTGACTGTCCATGTATCTTGAGGTTTCAGCCACTTTTGAACCTTCTGTCCGGGACTTGCAGTGAAAGCTTCATCTAGCTCACCGTGCAGGTGGCATCTGGTTCTCTAGGGTAAACTGTGACCTTCTTCTCTTTGGGTGAATATCACGGAGAGCAGGAAGGTACTAAACAGAAACACTCTGCTAATTGTTCAGCCTTGAGAAAAGAAGGGTTAGGGGAGACCTTATCAGTGTGTTCCAGTATTTAAAGGGCGGCTACAAGGAAGGTGGAGACTGCCTTTATACAAGGAGTCACATGGAAGAGGTGAGGGTTAATGAGTACAAGTTACTCCAGGGAACGTTCTGGTTAGACACAAGAGGAAGTTCTTTCACGATGAGAGCAATCAGCCATTGGAATAATCTCCCCAGGGAAGTGGTGGATTCCTCAACATTGGACACTTCTAAGATTCAGCTGGACAGGGTACTGGGCCATCTTGTCTAGACCGTGCTTTTGCCAAGAAAGGTTGGACCAGGTGATCCTCGAGGTCTCTTCCAACCTGGTATTCTATGGTAGCATCTTTGTCTAGTCCAATCCCCCGCTCTGCCCAAGTATGATCGACTAGAACATGTTGCTCAGGGCCATGTCCAATTGGGTCATGAATACCTCCAAGGATGGAGACTCCATAACCTCCATGGGAAGTCCCTAGTAGTGTGTGATCACCTTTGCAATGAAAAGCTTTCTCTTCTGTTTACCTGGAACTACATTTCAATTTGTGCCTGTGACCTCCTGCCCTCTCAACGGGCACCACTCAGAAGAGCGTGTGTCTCTTCTTCTTTACTCCTTCCCATCAGGTATTTGTACATGTTGGTGAGAGTCACCCTTCCCTCCCCAGTCCCGAGTCTTCTCTACTCCAGACTAAACAATCTCTCACAGCCTCTCCTTGCGTGACAGATACTCCAGACCTTTAATCATCCTTGTGATCCTTTGCTGGGCTCTCTCTGGTATGTCACTGTCTCTCTTGTACTGGGGAGCCCTTAATTGGACACTGTTGTCCAGGTGTGGTGTCACTGAGAAGAGAGGAAGAATCATCTCCCTCAGTCTGATAGTAGCATTCCTCCTAACGAAGCCCAGCATGCTGTTGGCTGTCTTTGTTGCAAGGGCCCATTGCTGGTTCACGTTCAACCTGTCCTCTGGGACCCTCTGGTTCTTTTCTGCAAAGTCACTTTCCAGCCAGTTGTCCCCCGGCCTGTACTGGTGCATGGGGTTATTCCTGCCTAGGTGGAAGACTTTGCATTTTGCTTTGTTGAACCACATGAGATTTGTGTTGATCTGTATCTCCATCCAGTTGAGGTCTCTCTGAATCCATGCACCATCATCAAGTGCATGAAACGCACCTCTTGATTCTATGTCATCTGTAAATGTGCTGAGGGTGCACTCTGTCCCCAAATCCCCTTTGTTTCTAAAGAGGTTAAACAGTGTTGGCTCCCATATGGACACCTGGCATATACTGGTCTCCAACTGGAGTTCGTGCCACCGATCACGACTTTTTGACCCCAGCAGTTTAACCACTTTTCAGTCCATTGTGCTGTTCCAGTTATTCAGAATTGTAGAATGGTTTAGGTTGGAAGGGACCTTAAAGACCATCCAGTTCCCACCCCCTGCCCTGGGCAGGGACACCTCCCACCACCCCACGTTGCTCCAAGTCCCGTCCAACCTGGCCTTGAACACCTCCAGGGATGGGGCAGCCACAGCTTCTCTGGGCAACCTGGGCCATTGTCTCACCACCCTCATAGTGAAAAATTTCTTTCTGATATCTGTTCTAAGTCTCCCCTCTTCCAGTTTGAAGCCATTCCCCCTTGTCCGATCACTACATTTAGTCTGTACTTACCAGTAAATGACACTTTGTGTGACCACCTGGAGTTGTGGTCACACCTTTATCAAGTACTACCCATTCTGGAAACATCCAGAAATAAGGCAAGAGAGGTGGTTGAGTTGTCAGAGGGCTGTAGGATAAATGAGGGCAGAACGTACCTCAAGCTGTCATCTAGTCCATCGTCCTGCTTAAACTGCATCAGCCATGTGGTCAGACCAGAGGCCTTTGGATGGGGAAGATCTGTGACCCTTTGCCGGGTGAGAATCACATGCTTAGTCTTACAGTGTGGATTACACCCCTGGATTCCCCGGGAGAAAGGGGACTTAAAAGTGATCAGTGTTCAGGGTGCGTGGCCCATGTGCACGTACTCCTATCCTGATTGTCTTCAGCCTTTCCGATAGAATCATAGAATCATTTAGGTTGCAAAAGACCTTTAAGATCATCGAGTCCAACCATAAACCTAACTCTGCAAAGTCCACCGCTAATCCATGTCCCTCAGCACCACGGCTACACGTAGAAACGGGAGAACTGAAATGGTGACAGATGTGCTCTTCCCTCGTAGCCAAGTGGCGGCTGGGAGAGATTGTGGAGAACGTTCAGGCCAGAGGGATACCGCAGACACCACCTTCCCGGTCTCCAGTTGTGCAGCACAACAGTCCCTCTCAGTGCCTCTGTATCGTACATCTCAAACACTGCTTCAGGTGGTGCGGTAGCCTTTCTTTCCTTCTGGGATCCTGAATCCTCTATTCCTTTGCATGTTAAAAACCCAACTTAATAAGCTCAGTGATCCTCACTAAGTTCCTTTAAATCCTCTTGTTTCAGTGCATTTATTTTTCTCATCTAAAAATAGTTCAGTAGTTGGTATTGAGCCATGCTGCTATGTTTCAAAGTGATAGGAAGTTACACGTTTTTAGGCTTTTCTTAACACAAAGCAGAAATTCTCATTGTCTGTTCCTTCCCTGTCCGCATCAGGTAATACAATCCAATCAGGTTGGTTTAGGATTTATTTTCTTCCGAGCTGCTTTTGAAGACATTTGTGTTGCCCTCAGTTGCAGTGCTCATGGTTTTAAATAGGTGGCTGCTTCGCAGCTGGAATTGGTGGATATTTTCCTTGGGGCATATAAAACGTGGTAGAGGAGTTGCAAGAGCCCTTGTTCAGCCTCTTTGGTGGGAGGCCATGGCGCATGCGGGAACTCTGCTTCCCCCCTCCCAGGAGAAGTCCCAGTTTTATGTTTTAGTGGAGCACTTGCCTGTTTGTTACCGAGTGGGTGATAGAGCTGGGAATCTTACAACCAGTCCACTTCGTGGTACCTGTTACTGAATGTTTTCAGAATGAACCCACTGTATTTTCAACAGTGTGTTAAAGATACAGTGTGTTGATGAAGATTACTGCATCCAGCTCTGGAGCCCCCAACACAGGAGAGACATGGACCTGTTGGAGCGGGGCCAGAGGAGGC
>RSEF01000027.1:213912-257596 GCA_003993805.1 Himantopus leucocephalus | reverse complement strand
TAGAGCCATCCTGCCCTCCAGCAGATCAACGCTCCCGCCCAACTTGGTGTCGTCTGCGAACTGACTGAGGGTGCACCAGTGGCATCATCCTGGAGAAGGAGAGGGAGGAAAGGGCAGCTGCGGTGGGGGAGGCACGGGAAGAGTGGTTCCCCCGGTGCTCAAGATGAAATGTATGAACTTGCTGAGGCTCCTGCCAAACTCACTCCTGCAGATCCAGTCCTGCCAGTGGCTCAGAGACCTCTTCTTCATCCCAGGAGTCGGTCTACAGATGCCTGTGGGGCCTTCCTGCCTCATGTACTTGCAACCAGCTCTTTCTGGGCACTGCGCATTAACCAAAATCATGGAATTTATCACTAACCCAGAGAATGGTGATTGCTGTCCCTCCCAGAGCAGCAGCAAGTCACCTGGCTCAACCTTGGCTTTGGGGCAGGACTTGGCTGGAAGAGAGACTCTCTTTTAATAAAAACTGACCTTATTTGAAAAAGAGAAGGGAGGGAGAAGACAGAGGGGGGAAAGCAGGTTTTTCTTCCCTCCTGCACACCTGCAGTATAAATCATCTCAGAGAATTTGCTTGTAAAAACATGATCTTACCCCACATTCTGGGGTTGGTTTTTGTTGTTTTTTTTTTTCTGGGTTCTTTTTTTCGTAGCCCAGGTTAGAAAATAAGCCATGCACAAAAGAAAATTTGCAGGAAGATGATCAGTGGCCCTGAGAAACCGAAGCCTCGCCGGCTCCGGCTGCCAGGCGTTTTATGGCAAAAACCTCACGAGTCTGAATTTCGAGTAGGGGACGTGGGAGGGAATTGGGTCGGTCAAGGCGGAGCCGCAGCCGGGGTGGGTGTTCAGCAGCCCCGAATGGAAGCACTTCCACCACCCCGGGGATTTTGCTGTGCTGTATTTGCTATTTATTGCTTTGCTGCGGATTCAAAGCTGTGCAAGATTCTGCGAGAGGAGAGATTAGAGTCGTACGGTGAAGCCGGGAAGAGAAGTGAGATGGGGATGTGATGGGAGGCTGTGGGAAGGGCGGGAGTCCCTTGGGCTGTTTCAGGGAGGGATGTCCTGTGCTCTCTCCCTGACAGCAGCGCCCAAAGCCCGGATGGTGTGCCCAGAAGGAGCAACCAAGAACGGCTCGAACACGTGTGCTGTGAGAGGGTCTGTGCAGCCAAACCACCGCCAACGGCTCCGTCGTTTTCCCACACCACATTGCTCTTCAGACTAAGCTCTCCTTGAATGGAAACAACCATCATTAACATTTTTTGCAGCTCCTTTAAAAGGAAATTATCCTCAATTTCTTTTCAGGCTGTATTAGAAATGATTTTCCATTCTATTGTAGCGAGAGCTACACCTTTGAAGTTTTTTTCCAAAGTAGCTTCAATCTACCTAAGGGAGTAGTAGGTGAGATTAACCTAAATGTTGCTCTTTGATACTTAGAGGTGATTTCATCCAGGTAGTTATCATAGCTTAAATACTGGCTATTTTGGGCTTAGTATGTAATGCCTCTTGGCCTAATGCACAGCGCAAACTGCAGTGGTGATTGTCATCTTCGTCTGAGTCTTGCTATTAATTAATGATTCTTAGTTTGTGGGGTTACACCCCTCCATGTGTCCTGGAAGTCAACAAGAAGACAAGACAGCAATAGCTGCCGCAGATGCTCGGGGCTTGCCCAGGCGTAAACCACGCAGCCGGGGAAGATCGCAGATGGCGGTTCCAGGTTATGGGCTCAAAACTCTTGATTTCTGTTGTTGCTGCATCTAAGGAAGATGGGACAACAGCCGGGGAGAAGGCAATGCTGTGAAGGCAACAGAAGTGTCCAGCAACCCTGTCCCCAGCCCCCTTGGCAGTGACGAGCGGTGCTGGTCCCTGGGTTCATCACAGCTAACGAGGTCTAACAGGACAAAAGCCGTTTTATTGCCAACATTATCTCTTCCTCCAGCTGAGAAAGCAGTGGCTGAGAGGGTTATGTTTTTCTCTGCCACTACTCATGCTGCCAACTTCGGGAATCGCAAAGGCTTTCCCGGTGTTACTCGTTGCCACCTCGATGAAATGAGTCCCATCCCGTCTCCGCTCATTAATTTTCAAGGCAGCAGTGAAAAGACATTAGCACATTTAAAAAATGTAAATAATAACCACAATCAAATGTGTTGGACTTTGATGCATCGTTATTTGCAGGTGATACTGTTTATTTTTAACTGTTCTACTTACAGGTTAGTGAGACGCAAGAATAAATACATTTTTCAAGCTAATTGCCTGGCAGTACCGTCTAGGAGCCATTGATGCGTCACGGTTGGATCAGGGCAGCCGTATAACGAATGTGCTCCATAATTTTTCTCCATCTGTCAGAAGAGTTTCAGAGCTATGGGTGATATTTTACTTTGTCAGCTTGGAGTGCACGGAAATGTTGAGGCATGTCCACACACGAGGTTTTGCTCTAGTCCCTGCAGCTGAAAGAATCTTAAAATATTTTTCATAAATTCAAAGTTCGGTTTGCTCATTACGGGGAGGATGGTTCAAATCTAATTTTTAAGGGCTTTCATGCTGACAGAAATGGTGGTGAGAGATTTTCAGTGCCTGAATGCTGTAACAGTTCTTTCATAATGTGTTTAAAATTTTTATGATAGTTTTTAAGAAAATTAAAACTTTCTGGCTTTGTAAGTGCTGAGGTTTAGGACGTGCTTTTATTAGGCAGCAAATTATAGTGTGGCAAGCCTTGGTGACAAGTTATTTGATAGTAAATACAGCAGTTACCCCAAAATACATCCTGGCAAAACAGAGGGGAATTGAATCTCACGGTCCCTATTAGCACTCTAATAGGACTTTGATTTCTGCAAAGAATCGCACTTCAATCCAAATGAGTCATTTTCACTGAAATACACTAGTGATGTTTCAGGAAACTGTACCATTATTGGAAGGCTGAAGCTTGAAAAAATATCATGAACTGTTTATGTGCAGAATATTATAGCTTTGTAAGAGATTCACCAGGAAATATCCACACTCCAGGAGACTACTGGGAAATAGTCTAATGTCCTAGCTTTCAACTCTAATTTCTCCAATTTCTTAAAGGCTGTACCATAAGATTCCAATTTCCAAAGTGTCACCGGGAAGAATAATTTCTTTTCAATAAACAGATGTCATTGGACTGCAGAGACTCAGTGCGTGTCGATACCAATGAAGCTAAGCTTTGGAAATGGTTTTGGTTGCAGTTACAAAGCTGTGAAACCAAGACGTTACCTGAGGATGTCCCTTGTGCTAAACTCAGCATGGAGACAACAAAATCCATAGGACGGGATGGAGAGAAGGGGAGTTTTTTATCCACAATTGGTTCAGTTTCATGGGAATGCTTTTTAATCTAAGGTTTTGCTTTGCTAACTGGACATCTGAGACGTGGCATACGTTATCTGCCACCAAAGTCCTCTGGCACCTTCCTTTCAGGCCATATGTGGCTGCAGGCTGGTGGTACAGGTGCCCACCTGTCTTGGGGCCCAACATCTCACTTTTCTCAGTGTAACACCCAAGCTATGTCCTCACTGGGAATCCCAACATTATGGTGCCTCATCAACGTGCTTCCAGTGTGCCTGATCCATGCCAGTGGGTCTAGAATGGTGGCCTTTCAGGAGGAGGTGAAGAAGATGAGCAAGCACGTGTATTTGGAAAGAGGAGAGGGAAAATATGTTTATTCTCCCTCTTTTTGTTTCTAGCCCTGACCGTTTGAGGCTCATCTGTGAAAAGATATGTTGAAATCCCAACTAAGCCTGGTCAGGACCATGGATTTCAACCATGGCTTCTCACTGGTGGGGAAACTTCTGCGCACTGGCCTGCTGGGGTAGATGGTGCGTGCTTCAAAGGGCCTGCCTTGACCCCAGGGAACCTGACCACAACGTCTCTCCTTGGGTTTTCCCCTGGGTTTGCTGGACCCTGTTGTTTGGAAGCGCTGCACGTCCTGGGCAGGGAGGATGGAGCCCACAGTTCCAGAACATGTGAGCATGCATGGGGCTAGACTTTCCCCTTCCTCCACTTTATCCTGCCTGGCCCTACGGAGAGCTCCCGGATGGGAACAGGCCCTTCCCTCATTACCCCTTCCAATGTAACACACCAAAAAAAATTGGAAAAAACAGAAATTGGAGAAATTAGGGTTGAAAGCTAGGACTTCAGATGCTTTCCCCAATGTGTTCCTAGTAGGACATTCATGGCGTGTCCACAAGCTGAGATGTGACAGCTCTACCCACCCTGGCAAACCCGTTCCCCCTCAACCCTCCGGCTTCGCTATTTACCTTTGTCCAGGACCGGCCCGAAGATGGCCAGGCTGTCGTCGATGGTGGTGCAGTTCCAGCGGCGGCCCCGGAACTGGTGCTGGCACTCCTGGATGCCCAACTTCACCCCCTCGGCCACGCTGGGCATGATCTCAATGTAGTTGCGGCAGAAGCGTAGCTGCTTGGGGACGAGGCCGGGGATGGAGCCGCAGAGGATGGGCTGGGACCCCAGGGAGCTGTACTGCTGACCTAGTGCAAGGGACCTGCAAGGGACAGAGGACAGAGTGAGGGTTGGGAAACCAGCTGGCCCTAATGGTCCTGCCCCACCATCATCCCCAGGGGGAATCTGATCAGCCAAGGTGAACCAATAGTTCTGGGAGACAAAATACTGAAAAACAGTGATTTCCTAAGAAAACAAGAGACTTCCTACTGAATAGCACTTACTTAAAAAGGGCTTTCACACCTGAAGACACCATGGTCCTTTGTGGGCACAGAGGGAGGGACTCAAATCCCTACATGGAGGCACCCAGAGCAATTCAGTGTCCTCCCAAGTGTCTGAGACATCCTCATGGGGCTGGTGGATCTGACAAAGGACCTGCAAGGAGCGGTATCCAGGGGAAAAACACCTGGAGGCTGGGGAATACCCTGGGGTGTCTCAGCTCTCAGGAGACACTGATGTGAGAGCTTTTGAATTGTGGCCAAGGTGGGAAGTGTCCTGTCCAACGCTAAGTTCATCAGCAGAGGGATCACCATTTACTGGAGAGGGGCTGCTCTGGGGTCAGGCACGTCAGTGCCGCGTGTCCCAGGCTGTCTTGACACCTCTGCAGGTGGTCCCAGCAGAGACTGAACCACCATGGTTGCAGCCTGATGGACATCAACCTCTAGCTACAGCTGTGAGTCGGGCAGATGTGCTAGTATATGGTGAAGGTGCTGCAGGGCAGATTTGAGAGGACCTTTTCCTACTGGTCCAAGGACCTGTCAGTTGGCCAGCATTAAATATGTGGAAATCAAATTCCTTAATTGGCCAGAAATTGTCACTGAATGGTGAAGACACATATTTGCTTAAAGAAGGACTGAGATACCTGCTATTATACACAAACAAGGATAGTCCTACAGCTGCTGCCTTGCTTAGGATCCAGACCATCCTGCACAACATGTGGTCAAATCTGTGAATGAGCAGCCGGTTCTGTAACAGAGTGGATGTGATGAACTTAATTGCTTCCAGTGCAGAAATCTCACAGTTTGGATACCAGCATAGGCAAACATTAAAGAGTTTTGACTTAGTATGTCCATATTTCTCTTGTACTAGGGCGTCCACAGGTGGACACAGGACTCGAGGTGAGGTCTTACCAGCACTGAGTAGAGAGGAAGGATCTCCTCTCTCTGCCTGCTGGCAGTGCTTTTCCTTGTGCAACCCTAATGGCTTTCTTTGCTGCAATGGCACATTGCAGCTTCACGGTCACATTTTTGTCCACAAGCACCCACACGTCTTTTTCTGCTGCTGCTTTGTAGCTGGTCACCCCCCCCCCCCCCCCCCCCCCCCCCTTTATGGGTGCATGGGGTTATTTCTCCCCAGGTTATTTCTCCCCAAGTCCCTTGGTTGAATTGCGTGGTGTTCCTGTCTGCCCATTGCCCAGCCTTTAGCGGTCCCTTCAAATGACAGCTCAACCATCTGGGGTATCAACCACTTCTCCCAGTTTTGTTGTGTTTTTCCCTAACCCATCTGCCCACACCTGAAGATTGTGCGTGGGCTAACCAATCATTTTGTAGTCCTTAGTTAATTCAGGTTGGAAGAGACCTCAAGAGGTCTTTAGTCGAACCTCCTGCTCAGAGCAGGGACAGTCTCCAAGTTCGATTAGGTTTCTCAGGGCCTTGTCCTTCTACAATTTGAAAACCTCCAAGGACAGAGATGCCACCACTTTATGAGACCTGTGATGACCATCCTTGTCCTGAACAGCTCATCCAGCCTGGGGTCTCAGGCTGGATGCTGAGCTGACGCCAGTTGGTTGAATTAATTGCACACTAATGATTTTAGGATGTAAAGGGAATCCCAGGGTACCTGCTCAGGAGAGATATCTCTGCTGAGGACACTGAATGAGAAGATCTGACTCCCACCCTGGCTTGGAAGCGCATGCCTCCAATCCTTGCCCCAATGATGTCTTCTGCCACATCTCCCTGCTCAACTGTCTCTCAGCACTGTTTCTCCTGTACCTCTCCGCTCACCTATGAGGCAGTGGGGCAACTGCCCGAGACTTCAGGACCGTAGCACTGCATGCAATGTTTTGACTCCATCTCCCACACCCTTGGATGGGACACACAGAAGAGGGGCAACCAGATATGGTTGGGAGGCAACAGAGCACAGTGGGCAGCGCACTAGGACTGGTTCCCACCAAGTACAATCTGATGGGGGGGAGCTCAGTACTGCTGGGATGACTGCTCAGCTCCAAGCAAGAGTTGCGAACAACCTTAACTTCATTCTCCATCCAGCAAGGCCAGCAACGTGGGGAACAAGCAGGAAAGCATGTTGCGTTTCTCCAGACACCCATTCTTGTGGACAGACTCCAGTCTCGGGGTGGGGGTGGCACACTGCGAGATGCTTTCTCCTGCCTGGATTTGTACAGTGGTGGAAGTGAAGTTCATATTCAGTGTCAGAGTTAACAAGGATGTGCCTGCAGCAGCAGTTTCTCACAACAGTGGTGGTGGAGGGTTGGCCTGGTGTGCTCGCCGTGAGGTCCGCACCATGGCACACACGCAGGTTAATTCTGCTGTAGCTCACCAGTGTAAAACCTGGCCCAATTTCTTATCTGGATGAGCAGTTTGATCCCTCAGGGAGCCTGCAGAAAGCAGCAATGTTCTGGGGAACTCCTGGGACGACCCATCCTCCCATTCAACCACAAACTTGGTCAAATCCCTTTTGTAAACTCCTGAACCATCTCATGACAGATTTCCCGTCCTGGAAGGCTGGACTGGAGATGTGCAGTCAGTTTTGGTCCATCTGTTTTGAGGTTGGAGTTGTGATTTGTTGTGTGAAAGAGGTCCATGGGGAAGGTGGAGGCTGCGCTTGGTTGCATGTGGTCACACACATTTTGATGACCTGTTCCAAGCTTTCCCATCTTTTCATTTTCTTCCTCTTTTGCAAGGTCTCCATCATTCCTAAGTGTCTGCTCTTAATTTTCCTTGTGGAGAGCACCTTCTCTCCAGTCATCACCTAGTTTTCATTTTTGTTCTCATGTCAATGAACTTGTCATTTCCCCACTGCTGATCCTTCTTAGACAGATATAAAAAAATCTCATTCCTCTTGGCCCATCATCCCCACGTCCCCACAAGTCCTGGGAAGGCACACGGGTCAGGGTGCTGTGGTTGAGGTGCTGCAGCTCTGCCCTGACCTCCTGGGTCCCATGGACTGACGATTTCTCTATATAGTGGCTGAGATGTGAAGATGAAACAAAACCTATTTGAAATCCAGATCTGAGATCCCAGGGGCACATCTTGGCTCTGTGTGGCTCTAACACAGAAATCACAGGAGCTCGTGGGGAAGAACCAAATACATTCACAGGCTGAATTTGGGATAGACGGAGGACATGGACAATTTTTAAAGCACAAACCACAACTTCAAGGCTGGCAACTGCAGGAGCGACAGACCCCACTCTTCCCTGTCTTTCTTTCTGGTGTCCTTCCTTGCTGCCTGAGCCTACGTTTCTCGAGCTCCCATCATGTCAAAGGGAAATAGCCATTTCCTACCCCTGCGCCACTGCCCCCAGCTTTACCCGCAGAAGGTGACAGACGCATTTTCCCAGCATCAACTCGCAACCCAGACGCTTTGCACGCTCAAGGGCAGGAGCCGTAAAAGCCAGACAGCTCTGCTTGGCTGGGAGACTGCCTTTCATCGCTGCGTGTACGAGTGTGAGCGGACAGATGTGCACATAGAGGTAGGCTTTTGTGTGTGCACGTGTGAGTGCAGGGCACGACACAAGGAGGATGAGTGCCTATGGCAAACACAGGGGAAATCCCTTTTCTCTTTCTCTGCCTAATCCCTTAAATCTCCCAGGAGTCCCGACACTGTCTGTCAGGCCAGTCACTCCTTTTGTTCAATAGTGCTAGACACAGCAGAGCCGTGGATCCAGCAGCCTCCAGTTGACTCTTCGTGGTTCCCATTGATCTGGGATGAGATTTTGAAGCCCTGGGAGTAAACGGTCTTGTGCAGATCCTCTTTCTGCAGTGACCGGCAGGTGTATCCTTCACAAGGTGACTCATGTCTTCGCATTGCCTCAGTGTGGGAGATACTGTGCCCACCCTCTCAACTCATCCTTCCTACAGAGTTGACCAGCAAATTCATCTTCTATTTGGTCCACCGGCTGGAAAGACACATGGCATCAAGAGAAATTAGACCTAGCAGCATTTGAAAGTAGCAGGATTTTGCCAGACTAGAAATGTGCCAAAACATACGAACAGGAGTTTTTAGGATGAGCACTAAGAAAGGTTTCCTGCCACTGAGAGCAAAAGCTGCTAGGACATTTCTTCTTTCCTCTCTGCAGGAGACTGGAAGCTGTATTGCTCAGAGCCCTCAGGACTGGACTGCACAGCACAGCACAGGCTGCCCATCCGAGCTGGGTTTTACCAGCCAGAGACAAACCTTGGTGAGCTGCTGCTCCTGTGGAGGTTTGAAAACCTTGCTGGGGGTGGTGCCCTGCAAGAAAGCAGCTTCTCGGAAAGAGGTTTGTCCATCCCCTGCTGTGTGCACAGGGCACAGTGAGGGCTGATCCGAAGGGTTTTCTCACATGTGTTTCACATTCCAATTTCAGCCCCTCTGCTGTGCTCGGGGGAGACCCCCCTGCAGTGCTGCCTCCAGCTCAGGGGGGTCCCAACAGCAGAAGGACACGGAGCTGTTGGAGTGGGGCCAGAGGAGGCCCCGGAGATGCTGCGAGGGCTGGAGCCCCTCTGCTGGGAGGACAGGCTGGGAGAGTTGGGGGTGTTCAGCCTGGAGAAGAGAAGGCTCCGCGGAGACCTCAGAGCCCCTTCCAGTGCCTAAAGGGGCTCCAGGAGAGCTGGGGAGGAACTCTTGATCAGGGAGAGGAGCGATGGGATGAGGGGGAATGGCTTCAAACTAGAAGAGGAGAGATTTAGAGTAGATATCAGGAGGAAAATTTTCACTATGAGGGTGGTGAGCCCCTGGCATAGGTTGCCCAGAGAAGCTGTGGCTGCCCCATCCCTGGAGGTGTTCAAGGCCAGGTTGGACAGGGCTTGGAGCAACATGGGCTGGTGGGAGGTGCCCCTGCCCAGGGCAGGGGGGTGGGACTGGATGGTCTTTAAGGTCCCTTCCAACCCAAACCATTCTGTGATTCTATGAAGGTGAAGTTCCAGGAGGGGACCAGCTACCTGGGAAACAATCTGGTGTGGTCACCCCTGTCTCTTTCTTCTGCAATCCCATAAACTTGTTGCCATCTTTAATGAGTCCCGGGAGCCCATCTGGACAGACAGGAACCTGTTTTTTTCCTGTTTCAGCCCTGGAAAATATTGACATTTATGTGAGGAGTCTACTACAGCCTCCAATGAGCTCCCAAGTGGGGCAGCATCTGTGCTTGTTGTGACTGTGTTGCAGCTTTTTACTTGAAATGCAGGGAGAAAATTTCTGGAATGTGCTGCTAAAGAAGTGTTTTCTATCTCTAAACTCAGCAGCTGAAAGCAGATGAATGAAGAGCAATTTTTCCTTTTTCCCACTATATTGAGGACACCGCCAGCCCTGTGGCCAGCTGGGCAGGAAAGCTCTAGGCCGTAGAGCTGCAATATCTCCAAGGGTGCATTTTATGCCATGGAGCTGGACACTCCCTGCATTGAGGCTCTTCCGTGCCTCTCCTGAGGGATCTCCCATGTAAATGTAGACATACTATAGGGATCCTGTACCCCACTGTGCCGTTTCCCTTGACAAGATTGTTAGAAAGGGCTTGTATTTTCATCCCTGGAGCCCCCACCACACCTGCAGATCCATGCAGAAATACACGGCTGTGAGCATTGCCCAGAGGATGCTTCTGGTCGTAGTGACTCCCGCCATGGAGGGAGGTCACAGCAACCGCTGCGCCTATGGGACGTGTCGGTTGGTAAGCACCATGTGCTTACAGACTCAGCCTTCCTTCGTCTCCCTCCTGCCCGGAGCCAGAGACAAGAGCCAGCTCCCTTCAGGGCTCTACCATGTGAGTGCTGGGGGGCCACCACACCATCACCTTCTCCCTTTGTCTCAGCATTGATTAAGTAACAACCACTGTTCCTAAATGCCTTGAGAGCCACGGCTAGGAACACTCCTTGAGGGCTCCAAGGACCTGGTAGAAATAACGCTCTTTTAAACCACGATATTTCCTCCCACAGCAACTCAGGGCACAGCAGCATAATGTTACAAGGCAAACGCCTGTCCTGCGTGTGCCCTCTAACATCTTCTCGCTGCCCCATATCGATCCCTGCAATTATACCGCACAGGGAAAGCTACGCGTCAGCAGGAGGAATCCATGTCACAGTTCAGGTCTCGTTTGCCACCCGCTGTCTGGGAGAAAGCCTTTCTCTGCCTGCAGGGTTTTTTATGGTACTATTTTTAGACATATTTGGCATTTTCCATTTCTGGGCCATGTTCTGCTGAAGATGGACAGCTGTAGAAGCTGGCACCCCACTGTTCTACAGTGCTGAGTGGCCCAGGGGTGATACATTGAAATGCACGCTGGGAGCCAGCCGTTTTTCATGCTCTTTCTCTTTATTTAGTGCCGTTTGAGCCCTTCTCGGCTCCCACCAATTCTGCCCTTTCCCCTTTCCTAGCAGAGGCATCATCACACATTAGCTTTTCAGGTCAATAAAGGGCTGTGCAAAACCACTGCAAGCAGAGGTGCGTGATTAACACAAACCTTCCAGGAGAGCCAGACCCGGTTTGTTTTGTTGTGGTACATTTTGAACTATCTAGCTCAGCCCAGCGCAACGCTTAAAGTGTTTTTACTAAGTGGCAGACATTCATTTTAAGCTCAGAGATCACGAATCTCTCCCCAACTTTGACAGAGCTGTCCTTATACGCAAACAAGTGCCTCCAGCTGCTAACTCTGTTCTGCTGCCTGGCCTTTGCGGGGGGTATTACATCTGGTATAATATTCATATCTTCTAATTCTTCTAATTTGCTGACTGCAGCCCTTTGTGAACAGGGTAAGACCAAATTCTTGGGTTTGTCTGAAGATCAAGAGCAGCAAAAGGGAAATTTTTGCAAGTCAAAGCATGCAATATATATGCACATATGAGCTTAAGAAATGCCAGGTCTTGGCTGAATATGGAGAACAGATAAAAAGATGACAGAATTCAAATAAGGAACACTGCAGTTTACTAGGGAACTGGATAGCTTTAATGAATCCCATGCTTTTGCTCATAAATCACCCACTATTTCACCTCTACTGAACGTGTCTTGAGTTTTGAGCTTTTCTGTAGAGTGGGCACTTGTGTCCCTGGTATGAGACATCGCCGTTACCACAGACTCGCCGCCAAACTTTGCAATCATTGGTGGGCTCTGCAAAACAGACAGGAACTTCATTTTTTTTAAAAGAGTGTTTCAACTGCCTAAGCATTAACGGTTGATCCCCCAGACAAGGGTGAGTCCCACAGGCATGAGCACGGATGTTGAGTTTTCATGTATTACTGCCCAAAAAGTCTCTGTAGACTTTACACACCAGTGTGATGTGACCTCTTGAACAATAGTGTGCATGAATTACATGATCTGCACAAAACTCAGCAGCCCACAAGGCCAGGTTCTGTCCAATTAAGATTCACCTTTAATTTAGTCACACCTAAGGGCTAGAAACCTTTCTAAAACCTTCACAAAGGCAAAAGTTCACCTAGGAATCACTCCCAAACCTGTGGCTGCTGAGAAATAGGTTAAGCATCCCTCTGAGAGCTCTCCCAGAGGGACAGCTCAGGGTATTTAAGTTCCTCTAGATCCTGGGTGATTTTTATCCATGTAAGCCAGTGGTGCCTCCCTCTATGAGTTGTGTCCTGCCTACAGCTGCAGAAGCCCTCTTCCAGCAGCCTCTTCTAGGAGGACCTAATCCTTCCTCCAAGCACTGCAGGACAAAGAGATGTCCCCAGTGGTGGGGCAGTGCCCCATGGGAGGATCTTGCAAAGACCCAGCCAGGGTGGTCAGCCTGTGTTGTTCAGGGGCACATAGCACCAGCTGGTTAGAAATTTGGCAACCTGCTCCATTTGCAGGCAAATCATGGGATCATAGAATGGTTTGCATTGGAAGGGACCTTAAAGATCATCTAGTTCCAACCTCCTGACCATGGGCAGGGACACCTCCCACCAGACCAGGTTGAGAAATGTTATTTCCAGAAGAAAACAAGGAGAAAGCACTTAATGAAATGATCCTCTGATCAGTGTACAGGGGTTGGAGAGCATGTTCCCTGCCTATAATCTCAGATGAAGAGAGAGGTGCCATTAATAATTGTGCTTTTATTTTTGAGATATCAGAATGATGATCTCTCAGGTATTGCTACAAAATGAATGCTACAAAGAAAAGCTGAAGAGAAGGCTGCTTAGGCTCTGAGGAATTAGGGTGAGGGGCTAGTCTTGTTTTATTTTAGCCTCCAACCAACACTGATGTTGAAGTAGATATTGAGGCACATCCCAGGCTATATCTACATTAAGTCAAACAAAAAGCCACATATCTGCACACAGGGGAAATTGTTCTTTGTAAACAAAGATTTTTTTCATGTTGGCTGGATACCACGTGGTCTGGTTATTCTGGAGCGATAACCTCATTTCCCTGTGACCTGTCGCTCGGCTGCACTGCAGCAAAACTCAATAAAGCCATTCTTACAGATGATGGTTTAAGGGCCTCTCAAAGTGAGGCAAAGTATGACCGTTTCACTCAAGAACGAATTGCAAGCCCTCTGGCAGCTCACTGTGAATCCTGCTGCATGGCGTGCAGCATCTCAGCAAGTTGGTGCTGAAGTCTGCAGCAGTTGGTCCACTCTGAATTCACTCCTGGGCTTGCTGAGAGCGGGTTTCCATCCTCCCCATCAACTGTGTCATTTGGAAACAGTGTCAAAATAATGAAATATCTTCTTCAAGAGGCGGAGGGATGGAGTCCCGCTAAGTGTGGAGAACTGTCAAATCACACAGAGGCACCAGTGAAGTGGTGACTGTCATCTGCTGATGTTATGTTCAATAGGAAACTAAAGCTGGGAAAGCCTGGGCTGCAGGACACCAGCTCGAGCCCCTGGGAGCTGCTGACAGAGACAGAGGAGGGCAAACAAACTCTTCAGTCTGGTCTGGTCCTAGGAGCTGCTACCACTTCTTGGGAAGTGAAGCAGTGCATAATGGATGGGAAAGAGTGGTTTTAAGCAACACTTCTATCACAAAAATTGCCTTACGGGCACCTGAGATTGGCAGTTCAAGCAGACAAGAAAAGAACAGGGCTGGGCAGGCACTGGCCTCCGAAGAGAGATGGAGCGTGCAGTTCCTCTGACCAGCCGTGGGGGTCTGCCTGGCTGAAGGGGGCTGAATACCAGACTCTACTGTAGACATGCAAAGTTTGGGGAGACAGAGTGCCCTGCCCTCCCGGGCTGGTGGATTTGCAGCTGCCCGCAGTGGTCATGTGGCCATCTGGAAAGTCCTCACTAAATTGTGTCCTCCCCAAATCCGTTGGACGAAGGAAGGAGTGAGGTCCTGCCAAAGGCCCTGCATTGCCCACTCCAGGTTGACCGTGTGAGCTCAGCCCCACGGCTCGGTAACTGATGCCAATGGCAGGGCTGGCCAGACCAGCCTCCCGGGAGCAGAGGGGCCAATTTCTCCTGAGGTCTCTGCGATGGGGGTCCCCAGCCAGTTCCCTAAGGCTCAGCAAGCCTTGTCCTGGATTATTGCTAGCTGGGCGTTGAAGCAGGGTGGTGAGTTCTGGCAGAGACACTGCAGCAGGAAAATGAAGTGCCAGCGAGTGGATGGATGGCAGAGAAGGCAAGAAGAGGCTTGCCCTGCAGACAGACTGGCAGAGGCTGGATTACTTTAAGCTCTGAGCATTTAATCCCAGGGAGACATGAATGGGAACGAGCTTAATGGGTGCCATGATATGGCGAAAAGGGAAAGCCAGAGAAGGAAAAAGCCAGGATGAGGCTCAAGGAAGCATCAAGGTAAGTGTTGGAAGGAGGTAGCTGGGGAGGAGCTTGCCCTGCTCAGTGCGGGTCGGCCTTTGTGAGGGTTTACACTCAGGGGAATATTAGCCATCATTTTATGTATTTCTCATTCTGTGACTTAAACCATTAAAACAATTGCCAATGGACGCCCAGTAACAACAGAGTGTCCCTCCTAAAGAGGACCATCCTGTTTGTGTTTCATCTTCTCCCTCCACTCTAAAAAAAAGTCACTATTTTCAGTGGGGTGTGGTTTCCCTCATTCCCTTTATAAAGTGCATCCAAATTCTGCAGGTTTAATGAATCTTAGGAGCATATAGGGGTGCAGGGGAAATGCGTCACTCAAAACCCAAACATTCATTCGGGCTTATATCATGAGATGGTTTCTTAGCTGAAAGCAGGAGTTACACATGGATGGCGTGGTCAGTTTTTTCAGTGTCTAAACCCCGAATGTGTTTTCTTCAGTCTCCCACTGAACTATTGAATAATCTGCGTCATATTTACCATCTCAAATGACTGAATTTTGCAGATAATGTCTGCTGCTACTCACACGGTAGGAGGGTGTTGATCCCCAAATTCTGTCTGCTGGACTGATTCTCACGGGCAGTCACAAGGCGCTTGCACCAGTACGAGGCCAAGCCCACGTGTGTTGAGCAGCCACAGGATCCTCTTCCACTGAGCACATTCGGGTTGGGGTAAGCGCATGGCACATGAGAGATGCCTGGCTGAATCCCACCTCTGCCAAGGAGATGCAAACCATGGTGTCTGAGGGCGATCTCCCAGTGGCGGGACAGTAAATCTGGGGCAGGACCATCTACTAAAGTTGCTTCCGAGCATGCAGGCTTTGGGAACCAGGTGTTTTTCCCACTGAAGTCTGGTCTGCTCTACCTATGAGCTTAGGGCTCTTGTTCACACTCATGGTCCCTCTCTCAGGCTACGGAGCCATCTTGAATAGGAAGAAGTGACTTACTGCCATTCCATAGTCTCCATCTAGATCACCTCCAAATCTGGGACTTGACTCTTGGTGAGCACTGGCCTATGTGGCTCCTGGAGATGATGAACCAGTCCCCCTGGGTCTGGCCTGAACAAAAGGTATTGTAGGAACAGGGACAGAGGGAGTTCACTGACCTCCCTGGTGCACAGCACCCCAGGGAGCCCCACTCTAGTGGGTACAGGAGATGGCAATGGCCTGCAATCAATCAGACCAGGTGCAGAGAGTGGTTGAGCTCTCGCTCAAAGATTCAGTGAGTTTTGGGGTTGAGAAGAGCAAGGGCAGAAAAAAGATGAAGGTGTCCATCTGCAAAGGGTGTCTTCATCACTGTAGTGAAAATGATTCAGCTCTTCCAGGGTTAAAACCTTCACATTTACTCTGTTTCTGACCCCACAACCATTCCTGATCCACAGGTCTTCAAAATCATCCGGTTTCCATGCTAATGTGACCCTGTCCAAGAAGACTGTGCTACCCTCCGTCTGGTGGTGCTGAGCAAGGCTCAGTGTAGCTTCTCCAGCACGTCACCAACAAGATCTTCCCTGCTCCACAGAGCCCTAACCTTGCACCACTGAAATGTTTCTTTAAACTCTTGATTAAATCATGTGAAGATTTTTGAGGACATGTTTCCTAGTACAAGGCTCACTCACAGTTCTTAACAATGCAATGGCTGAACACGCTTAGTTTGCATGCAACCAGATCAGTGGTTGCTCTCAACCTCAGCAAGGCAAACCACTTACTGGGCTATGTCAGCGTGGGGTCAGCACATCAAGCGAAGTTATGGTCCATTCTTCTTGGTATTGGACACACCAGATTGGGAACTCTGCATCCAGTTTTAGGTCCATGAGTGAACAGGGATGTATAGACAGTGGGCAGTGTCCAAGAGATGAGACCATGATGGTTCAGGGGCTGAGAGGCTGGAGATCAGGGGCTGATGTGCCAGGAGAAGTGGAGGGAGCTGGGCTGGTTTAGGATGCAAGAAAGGAGGCTGAGGGGTGTCTAACAACAACCTACAAATACTTGTGGGGCAGCTGCAAATGTGATGGAGCCAAACTCTTCTTAGTGGTACCAGATGATATAACAAGGGGCAACAACTAGAAGCAAGGCTTGAGAGTTCAGGCTGGACATTAAGAAAAAATTCCCTTTCCAGGTGCCCAGCAAAGTGGGGGGAAGTCTCCATCCATGGGAGTTTGTGGGGTTCAGCTGGACAAAGCCTCTGCTGCGCTGGGATGGTGCTGGGGATGGCTCTGCTCCAGGGGAGGTGGGACTACAAGCCCCTAAGGGTCCCTTTCCCACCAGCACTGCAGTGACCTGGCCTAACAGGCTCTGATTTTGAGGCAGAAGGGGAAGCATCCGTCCCCTCGGTGGCACGACCGTCAGCTCTGGCAGTGAGGTAGGAGCACGCTGGCAGAGGCTGCATGAGGAGGGCAGGACACAACCTGGGACTGAGAAGCAGGATGACAGGAGAAAGCTCTTGGAGGAACGGTGAAGGCTGCAAACCCCTGTACCTCAACAGCTATACAGACACAAGCTGATGAACAACGCTAAAATCATTACAGCACGATCGTGCTTTGGGTCAGCATTTCAGTGACACCTGCCTGTTCTCTGTGTTTGCTGCCAAGGCAAAAGGAGAAGACAATCTCAGGTTTACATGAGCACGAGAGCTATTGCCGGTTGGACACAGCAAATTCACACGCTGGCTTATCGGCAGAGACTTGTTCATGTCTTGTGCCCTCAGATGGGCTGGAGATGGCAACCCTCATCTGTGAGAAGCATCCTTCTTCAGACAGCACCGTGGAGAATTAATACCAGCTCTGAAATACGAAGGATGCTGCAATTAACCCGGGAGTGGCTGAATTTCAGTGCTGCCATTCGTGCTGCTCTTGGTCTGCCTGGAAGGGACGGTGAGGTCTGTGGGCCCTGGGAGGGATAAGTGCCTCGCAGGGATTGTTGCCAGAAGAGTTCAAGTTCTTTGATGTGAAAGATTTTAGGGAAATGCAAATATTGCCAGTACAAACAGGTCCAGACTAAGACCAGAAGTGGCATGGGCAGGTGAAGGTTCATCTGGGTGATGAGCAAGGGCGGGGACACGTTGAGTGCTGTTATCTAGCGTCAGAGTTTCAGAAAATATTGATTTCTTTAGCTTTCCTCCTAACCTGAGTGTGTCTGCCAATGAACTGATGGGACCTCCTGTTCTTCCTGTCACTGGGACCAGGTTCACTTCTCCACTTTAAACTCCAGGTGTCTGTACCTGGACTTCCTGGGTAACTGGTGGAGAAAAGCAGGCACCAATGGGGCACAGTTAATCTAGTCTATGTAGAGTTACTCTAGAGGAGAGGTGTCACACTCCAGAAAAGCTCCACTGACTCCACAGAGAATTAGGGAAGGAATTCTCAAATTAGGTCAGATGAACCTGCCCTTGAGTCGCAGACAGTGCAATGCACATGGGCTTTACTGGGTGAAGGCCAACTACAGAGAAGAATGACCAAGGGCAGACCTCCAAGGTCTGATCAAGGGCAGAAGGTTTGGGGTGAGATTTTTACCACATGAACTGAATCCAGTTTTGCTGGTTTATTCCTTTTTTTTTTTTTTCTCTTATCTCCTTTTGTCCTTTAGGCATAGGAGCTGCACTTCTATGGGTGAACTCACCACTCATCACCCACATCCCGGCATCCACTCTGCACTATCCAGTGCAGTTTTCACAGCACAGGTTGCAGCTGGGCTGGAATAAAATAGAATAGGGTGTCTCACTTGTCCTCCTGACTGAAGATCCAGGTGTTCCCCCTGCCACTCACTCTAGTTTTGGTTTTGCTGAGTTAGTTTTCTGATGATTTAGCAAGTCAAATTGGTTTTGGCTTTGATCAAAAGAGGTGCCAGACCTGACACAAGTGAATGGGTGGGGGAACGCTTGGTAGGGCGGACCAGGTGCTGGCAAAGGGAAGAGAGATGGAGAGGCAGGTCTGTCCCCTTCTGAGAGGGGTGAATTGTTTGCTGGGTTGAGGGGTGATACTTTGCTGTATCAGGTGCCTTCTCTCTAGGTGGAAGTCAGCTGAGTTTGGCTGAAGAAATGCAAAACTCCTAGAGGACATCTAATCTCAACTTCAGTATTCATCTCTTAGGTACTGCCATTGTATTTGGAACATGGGAAGCTCAGGAATACCTATTGAAAAGGACAAAGATAGTGGAGGATGCCGAAGGATAAAGTTCTTCAAGAATCACCTTATTGGTGGTCACCACCTGGCCGTGACTGCCCAGCTGCCTTGTGCGGCACTCCGCTTTCCCCTTGCCATGACAATACCCCTCTTTTCCCCCAGTACCAAGGCAGGAGTTAGGATGAACTGAGATGGGAAGTGGCCAGCTCCAACATGAGTCGTGAGCCAGAAACAAGCTCTAAGGCATCATGACTCCCTGGCACTGACCAAACCCATGGGCAGCAGCCCAAGGACACTGCTGATACAGCAGCTTTCACAAAAGGACACCCTTTTTGATATGTCTGTGGGTATAAGAGCATCTACTCAGGACTGCAGTGCAACTGTACTATTGGGGTATATCAAAGCCTGATCAGAAATGTGACTTCTCTACCAGCAGACAGCTCATGCAGCAGCTGCGCAGCACTTGAATGAAGCTCATGTAGGCTGTGAGTCATAGCCTCCTACAATGGTATCTCCATGAGAATGCAACCACCTCCTTTGACATTCAGCAACGTTAAATAAGACATCCAAGGGGGAAGAGGACAGTGTCATGTTTATGAAATTGGATTACTCAGCTCCCAGGCTCTGAGGGTTGACGGCAGTTTCCCTCCTGGACATATTAAGGATGGATTTGTACTTCTGTTGCCTTCCTCGAGTTCTGGCCAAGCGTGTGCTGTCTTACCCAGTCAAGAGCACATGATGCTGCAGCCATTACTGCAGCAACTGGAGTGTTTAAAGCCTCCTCCTTGTTGTAAATAGGATGTTAAACATGGAAAGGGGACAAAAGAGCAATAGCAGTGAGCTGAGGCAGTGGCTTATGTTGACAGTTTGATTAGTCTATTGGAAAGACTTCTGAGAGATTATTTAGTTACAGTGAGAAGAAGGGGAAGATTAAGACTTTCTGTCCAGCAGAAGAGGGCAAGACAATGGCTGGTGAGTGGGAATTCAGACCAGCAAAATGCAAAGGCACAAGTTTCAAAGAAAAAGACAAGTGTCCAACACTTGTTGCAGATTCTCTTAACACCGAGTGTCTTCAAATCCAGCCTGTGCTTTTCTGAAAGGAAGTGTTTGAGCCAATACAAATGAATTCCTCACCCTTGGGGTAAAAGGATCAAACTCCGTGGTCGCAGTACACAGCCCTGCCTGGCTTTGCAAGGAGGATTTCCCCCCCTCCCTGTCCTCTGGGTTCATGAAGAGCCCATATGGGCTGTGTCTTGCTGTGATTTCTGCCACAATGGTTCTCTGCACGTGTCGATAGTGACTGCACTGACAGAGGCAGCAAAATGAGGAGGGTGTGCTTGGGCAGCGTTAGAGGAGCTTGGATCCAGCTGTAGTGTAAGGGGGGGCTTCTGGGAAATCAAAATTCCTTCTTTCCTCTCTAAACAAAGGTTAACTCCTCCATCAGCATTTGGTAAGATGCCCTTAAATTATCAGGTGATACAAATGGAAGGACATAGGAGTACTGTGTGTAACATGTTTAAGCCAAGTCAGTAATTTGAAATACCGTTACGATAACTGCAGACCACACACGGATCCTGGAGTCCCTAGTGCAGGAGATGGAGGAAGGACACTGGGTTCCCCAAAACGGCTGTGCTGAGCACCCTCCTAGTGCAATGGCGTGTGATGCTGAAGTATTGCCCTTAAATTCGAAGAGCACTGAGGAAAGTTCCTCTGTCCCCTGCAGACTGTTTTTTGGTCCTACATCCTCTGCTGGATCTGCTCCATTCCTTTCTGATCCAAACAAGCTTTGTAAAGAAATTAGCTTTAAACACTGTTCAAGTGCTCTGCCTGCAGTTCATGTTGCAGAAGCCTTCACAGTCTGCAAACACCAGTGGAAACCTGGGAGCTGCTCCCACCACCCCAGGAGACTGGCTGGTTCCCTCCCATGCCCTGCAGTGTCTGTCGTCTTAGCACCTTTTTCAGAGTCTCAGCTGGGTTTTGAGTCCTGATGGCTCAAGAGCAGACACAGTTTCCACTACAGGGCCCAGAGCAGTCCTGCATGTCAAGCTGGGCTGGTAGCATCTTCAGCAACTCTAAGTGTAGTGTCCCTGGACCAAACCTGGATCAGTTTATTGATCTGCCACAGGCTTCCTGCACACCCTTTGCCTCTCCCCATTCCCCGTCCTTACCACAGATAATTTGCTCTGGAGACAGCACCCTTGTTAGGCATTTCCAAAACTCTGTGTGTGCTACTAGCACGGATCTTGCCCTGCACACCCTGTTTGCACAGCTGCTTTCAAATCTTTCCCAGGTGGGCAAAGCCCTTTGCAAAGGAGATTGATGCCTCAGTTCAGGACTTTAGTTGTCTTCTCTTAGCTCATGCAGATCATTGTGGAGCACGGAGCCAGGAGTGCGTGGCTGTGAGTTGTCTTGGCTCTCCTAAGAGCAGTCCAGGAATCTGTATGTGCTGGAACAATGGCTCATTGCTGATGTTGGATGTTCTGAGGAAGATCCATGCTTTTTTTGGATCTCCTGTCAAAGAAACAGACGTTCATTTCTCACAAGAGGATGGAGAGCACTAGGCACTGTGACTGAGAAAGGACTATGGCAAAATTGTGTCCTGGGCAGGAAGTCCTGCAACTTGTACTAAATTCCTGTCCCATTTTTTTGGAGTGAGGAGACTCCTAAGTAAAAGAAAATTAATTTCTGATCCTCAGGGAATATTTCTCATTGTACAAATACAATCTCTTTCTCTAGACACACAGAATTACTGAGTAGCCAACATCACTCCAATTCTTCAAAAATGCGTTGCTTCTTGCAGGGGCCTGGCACCAAGAAGCACGAGAAATGGTCTACATGAGGTTGGAAATCTAAGTTGACCCTCAAAGTGCTGATAGTTAAAGAAATAATGCAATTCAGATGTTCGTGTCAAGCACAGAAGGAAGATCAAGATATTGGCTCATTTTTAAATGGCTTGTGCACAGGAGTTTTAATCACGCAGCATAATAAGAAGATAACCCCCTCATTGCCAGCAGCTCTTTTTGGAGGCAGAATTAATGTGTTGCTGGACATTACAGTGTCACAAGAAGAGAGAATGATGGGGAGTGAGCTGGCAAAAGCAAGAAATACCAAAGCTGGAACAAGGTGGTTATAAAACCACTCAGGCTATCAGCATTAATTAATATTAATTTCTCTGTGACAATGAGATATTGTAAGATTGCACCTGTGTGTAAAGTAGGATTGTCAGATTATAACCACATTTGGTAAATGGTTTAAAATGACTTCTAGAGAAGAATACTAAAACATCCAGAAGATCCTGAATTAACAAATTCGAAGAAACAACTGGAATGTATAGTCCGACAGTTATAATGCAATTTAAGAACTTCCCTTCCCCCCTCAGCGTGGCGTCTATGACTTGTATCTGGTTAAAATAACAAATAGGAATATTTCTCATATTAAAAGGTGGATGCAGGACAACCTGACTTGGAGCAGGACAACCACCAACACTGGACTAGGTTGGCGATGGTTCTGACAAGGCAAATTTTGTAAACCTCCAAGGGTGAAGATCGCCCACCTGCACAAGAGCCTGTCCCAGGGCTGTGCCACCCCCTTGAGAAAAGAGTGTTTCGTAATGACCAACCTGAATCTCTGAATAAATGTAAATTTGGTGCCTTTCCTTGTCTCCCAGTAGTTGTCCAGTACTGGACATGGTATATTCAAGGACATCTCAGCTGTCCTTCCATGGATGCTTCCTGTGTTCCTAGGGATTTTCATTAGGCACTGTTACAGATTTTTTTCTAGGTTAACGGACATTTCTGTTTGAGAGTCCTCCTTGCTCATCCACAGAAACTTGTAGGACTGTTGAAAAATAGCACTTTTCAGTGCTGTTCTCTAAGTTCACACTGCTCAATGCACTTCAAGTGTTTTAGGTTTTTCACATTTCTGCTGGTCATGAACAACCCCCTCGAAGATGCAGCTGGCTCTGTGTTCTCCCGTGTGGTGGTCCAAAATATGATTAACATTGCATCTTGCAAATGTGGAAAAAAACTAGCACACCAGTAACACCAGCTTCAGCAGCTAGATATGCGAAACAATGCCTTCAGCCATAGAAAGTTATGGAGAAAATCCTCTTGGAAGTCCTGTCCAGACACATCAAGGACAAGAGGGTGATTGGGAACAGCCAGCATGGATTTACCACAAGCAAATTGTGCCTGACCAATCTGATAGCTCTCTGTGATGAGGTGACTGGCTCTGTGGTGGTCGGAGAGCAGTGGATATTATCTACCTCAGTTTTAGCAAGACCTTTGAGATTATCTTCCATAGTATCTCTATGGAAAAACAGATGACGTGAACTGGACAGATGGACTGAAAGGTGGGTGGACCACTGGGCTGAAAAGCTAGTGGTCAATGGCTCAAAGTCTAACTGGCAGCTGGTTGTGATAGGCTGGAGGGCAGGGCAGGTATTCAGAAAGAATATTTTCAACAAGGTGAGAAATGTTTTGATGGGAACCTCATGAACTTCAACAAAAGCAAACGCAAAGTCCTGCTTCTGGGCTGGGACAGCCCCATGCAACAGGACAGGTTGGGGGCTGACTTGCTAGAATGCAGCTTTGCAGAAAAGGATTAGAGGATCCTGGTGGGCCACAACTTGAACAGGAGTCCCTTGTGTCCATGCAGAAGAAAAGGTCAACTGCATCCTGGGGCTGCATGAGCAAGACAGTAAGTAGAACATCGAGGGATGTGAATCTTACCCTCTACTCAGCGCTTGTGAGACCACATGTGGAATCCCATGTCCAGTTAGGGGCTCCTGAAGACAGGCATGACATGGACATACAGGTGGTCCAGTGGAGACCATCACGATGGTCACGGGGCTGCTTTGAGTAGGCCCTCCAGATAAGAGACTGACAGATGATCCCTTCAGCCTAAATTATTCTCTGATACGATGGTTCAATGAGCACTGCAAAAGCCTGATATGCTCACTCACTCAGAGTGGGTCTGTGAAGTTCATAGTGATGGACGCTTTTCTCCAAACTGTGGATATCTAAAAGCTAGTTGTCAAAATTGCAGCTTGTTGTGCTGGTTCCTCCTCCAGTCAATAGAGAAGAACAGGCACCTGTGGGAGGTTACTTTCCATTGCACTCCATGAAAAGTACCTGAGACTGGAGTTGACCCATCTGCATTGATACCTCACTGATCAATTTACATTGAAAAGATGGCTGGCTTAGGGAACTGACCTTGACGTGTCCCCATTATGGCCATCTCCACCTAAGTTAGTCACTCAGGCTCCTTTCATAGAAATGGAGAAAATTATGCACTTTTAGAACATGAGCCACTGGCCTGTTTTACCTGTTTACCTCCGGATGAGGTTCTCCGGACTGCAGTCTAGACGTGTGGTCTAGACACTTGGTTTTAAATTGTGCCTACACATCTGTCTCAGGTGGCACTTACTGACTCTTCACCCCCACCAGAGCTGGATGAGGCTGCAAGCACAAACCACGAAGGGTGCATTACCTTTTTAAGAGATGAGCAGGAAAACCCAACACGCTGTTGGAAAAGCCACAGAGAGGTTTCTCACACAAGCTAGCACAGGAACGTGTAACTCACCCGTAGCAATGCCCTGTGAAAGCCAGCAGCCTGCCCACGATCTACAGAGCAATTCAGAAAAGCTGTTTTGGAAGACTTGAATGTCATAGACTGCGCTATTTATTTCTCATTGCTCAGGGAGGGTTTTGGTTATAACAGAAATAACAATGCCCAGTGAACAGACTCACCCAGGGATGAGTTGGGTCCCTCTGTTGGTGGTACCACTATCAGTACCACCGCAGTACCTCTATCTCTGCACACACAAACGCTTGTGCAGGTAAATTATGTAGGTAAGTGAAGTGGCATTTGACCTTCTGGGCAACAAGGGACTTTCCTGTTAAGATGAGAGCAGATTCAGAGGATAAGACATGGAATGGGAGGAATTAAAGGAGCCCAGCAGGTGAGCATTTAGCCCTGCCTTGCCCTAGACGTGTGGGCAGGTAAGAGCACTAAAGAGCACTTAAAGGATCTCCTCGTTGGCCTGTGTGGGGCTGTGAAACATCTGCACAGCTGATGGAGGAGCCAAGGTGTTTTGGGATTGGAGCATCTGACATACAGAGAGAGGTTGGGAGAGCTGGGACTGTGTAGCCAGGAGAAAAGGAAGCCCTGGAGAGATCTTGTCAATAAATGACTGGTGGGAGAGAGTAGCAAAGGTGCAGCCAGACTCCTCCGAATGGCATCCAGTGACAGGACAAGGGGCAACTAGAACAAACTGAAACACATGAAATTCTGCCTGAACATACGAAAACTCTTTTTTACTGTGAGGGTGGCTGAACACTGAAACAGGTTACCCAGGGAGCTTGTGGAGACTTCATCCTTGGAGATACTCATAACCCATCAGGGCACAGACCTGGGCAAACTGCTCTATTTGACCCTGCTTTGAGCAGGCTGGTAGAGCTAGATGATCTCCAGAGGCCACTTCCAACCTCAACTATTCCTTGATTCTGTGACTAAATATTTAGTTCTTTGGCAACACACCATGGATTTCATGCTGAAGGACCAAAAGCATTGCTGTGGGGCTTTTGGGACAGACCTGACTGATACACATCTGGGATTCATCATGCTATGAGGGAGGGGAGGATGGAGAAAAACATGGCGGGGTGGTGGGAGGGAAGAGCGCAAAGAGAAAAAGGAAGTACTAGATGGTTTGAATGCCATTGACACAAAGACAATGATTCTTGCAACCACCCCTACCTGTTTGCCTGGTTGAGCTTTCTGAGACAGTCAGGAGCTGGAATTGTCATCTGTCTGTCCAGACCCAGCATAACTGCTAGGGCAGTTCTTCTTACCCTCCTCCCCACCTCTCATTTCTCCTCTTTCCTTCCTGTGTCCGCCCCGGTCAGTACTGAGATGGGAACTGGCAAGGCAAAAATCTCAAACTTCCTAACCTCGTGCTTTTTTAATACCTGGCCTAGAAAGCCTCTTGTTTCCAATTTGGGTTCTATCACCCAGCATCACCTGTTGAAAATTCAACCCTAAAATCATTCTCTTTCTGATGGGAGAATGTCTCACCCCCAAAATATCTTCCGTTCACGTTCCCTTCGCTCAGTCACAGCTTTCTTCCTCCATAACTTTCCATACAGTTGCATACTGCAATCTCAACTATCCCTCCTCTTCTCATGTCACCCACACCTCTGTTTTTCTGTTCCCAACCATCCCTTCCCCTCCTCCTCTGCCTCTGAGCCCTATTCCAGGTACTGAAAGGTTTCTCTTTCTACATGAGTACATTTCTACAGGGTCTTCATGCATCCCTTGCTGGTTACGTCCTCAGCTGTGTCCCCTCCCTTTAAAGCTCCAACTGTCCCCTCAGCTCTGTTTTTCTCTCCTGAGTCATTCGATGTACTTTATCCTCAGCTGTCATGCCCATGTTCTTGAAGGAACAGCCTGGCCCCATGTCCTTTGTTACTGCCAACCCTCTTTGCAGTGTCCATATTGCCTTTGCTCCCTTGAAGCCAGGCTCTTTCTGCAGGATCCTGACCTCCACATCCATCATGCTCCGTGCTTCCACTCTAGTACATTGCCAGCTACTCCCTGTTCTTGTGGTCCTTTTTCCTGATTTTTGGGTGATTGCTGCTTCCTCCCCAGACCTAGTTCTGCTTTATGAGCTGGGCAAGTCTGAGACCTGGCAAGGGCCAATTCCAGCCCCACAGGTGGGACAATTGGCTTTCACCCCCTGCTTGACCATGGGGTGAGTCAGAGGGCAGCAAAGGGCATAATTAGCCCACCCCAAACCTTGTGTAACTTCCTAAAGTTATTTCCTCAGCTGACCCAATCAGCCAATGTTCACATTTGCGTATTTTTTCTGTATTACCCCCCTTGCCAGGCTTTGGTGATGGTGACCGCACTGCCTGCCTGGGCCTAGAAGCACCTTCCTTAGTGCTGTGCGGGAGCAAGGCAGTCCGCCGAGCAGAGCAGGACAGGAGGGGTGCGCAGAGAGGGGCCATTGCTGCAGCGCTGATGGCCTTGGAGGCCGATGGTGACACGAGTGATGGCTAGGGAGTGATTGGGGATGGGACCTGAATGCTCCTCAGATCAGAGCAGGTGTGATGCACGGTCCAGCTCTGACCTCAGGGCCTCCAGTGGTCTTGTGGAGAAGTCCCTCTCCCAGCCCAGACAGCGAAGGGAGCTTTGCCAAATCCCTTTCTCGCTCGGTTTGTGGGATTGCCCAGCCAGAGAGCAGGGAGCGGGGTCAGACCCGAGCCGTTCGCCTGCACTGAGACTCATTCCCTCTAATGTCAGAAGCCCTTTGCCTGAGGAGTTCCCACAACAAAGGGCTTCAAAACAGAGCAAGCAGATCCCTCTAGTTTACTATAATTTCCCCTTGTCTGAGCATGGCGTTGAGCAAACGAATCTGCTGTCGCATCCCTTACATTATCTCTCTGCCCACTGGCGTGTGGATTAGTGTTGCTGCAGCAACAGCACTTTTGTAAGAGGAGCCCATTCTGGGAGAGCTGCTCCAGTTTGGGTGACTCAGGGCTCTGTCATGGGCTTGAAAGTGATTTGGCATCTGCCTCCACCCCTTTGTCTTGGCATCGCACACGGTTGGGCTCTGACTTATTTGCCAGCAAATGCTGGAAGGATGGGGGGGGCAGGGCTTGGGAGCTGGAGTCTGCTTCTCTTCCTAACGAACGCAGCCTGAATAAAGTTGCTGACAAGGGTGTGTGTCCAGGAACCGGGCTCCTGTATTGTTTCTTGTATCAGATATAAATGTTATGTTCAGTAATGCCTGGTCAAAGCAATGTCACTCTCAGTTTAGAAAACACAATCAAGTGATTTGCCATGGGAGAGAATCTATTCTGCAGGGACTGTGATAATATTATTCGCCCAGGAATTTACATAAATGCATATGATTTGCATATGCAAATGGAGGCTTCCAGGCAGCGACTGCAATAAACACAGCAAGATTTTCAGCACTGCAAAACCTTTCCTCCAAAGAGAAAGAGAGAGACGCTGAAATTTGTTTGGAGACTTGCTCGCTCCAAACAGGCGAGTCCTGGCAGGGCTGTGGATTTGCATATGCACCCTGTGCGACCAAGGCCACCTCATTTGTTGGTGTTGCTGTCCCCTCACCAACCCTCCCATTGCCAGTCCTGCCCACGAAGCGTCCCCACCAAAGGAATAACCCACTACTCGGATTTGCCCTCCTTTCGTGCCTCGTTCCCCAGGGCTGGCGCTGATGGAGGGAAATATTTCCTACCAGGGAGGAGGAGGTGATGGGACACTCAAAACAGAACGGAGCATTGCAGAAGTGGAGGGAAGGAAAAGGGACCTCTCCACCCAGACCAGCAGGGATGCTGGTCATCCCCCATTGATTAGCCAAGCCCTCTCCACATGCCTCCAGTTTAGGGTGTCACTTTGGAGAGGCCCTGGTGGGGTCTAACCTCAATAAGCAGTTAGTGCCAACTGTCTGGAAATCACCCACCATGAGCCACCAATTTTGGCATTGAAAAGCATCTGCCCAATGCTCAGGTATTATGGGAACATCTAGTTGAACACCGTGAATGAGAATTACTACATCCACCCAGCTGTCCCATAATTCGGGTTGTGATCTAAGATGGATGCCTGGGCTGACTCTCTTTGGAAAGTCCTTCACTGTGCCCTGAGACCAGGATTGATGATAACAAGGGTGATTCTGCTCCTATAAACAGCCTAAGATTACCCCAAAAAGGACATACCCTGGCCTAGGAGGAGACTGTGGGTGAGATGATCTTGCACTGAGCTTGGTTCTGCCCATCCTGGGCAGTATAGCTGAGACTAAGACACCTTGTTCTGTCTCATCGGGATGAACTGGATCTTAAAGTTTTATGTCAGCTACAATATGGAAAAGCTGAATTGAATCTTCTTGAAACCAGACCTAGAATTAGTCCTGGTTGTTTATTGTAATGAAAAATTTTGCCTCTGCCATCCTCTTTCCATGGAGAGCAAAGCAGCGCTCTTTGGAGAGTGGGGCTACTGGGCTCTAGAAAGATGTGAGACACAAACTGCCATGAATATTGCAGAAAATACTGAATGAGCTGACGCACTAGGTCTGCTCCAAAGGTCAATGTAGCCAGTGTTCTGCCTCCTTCACAAGTTATCTCAGCTATGTGGGGAAACACCATGAGAGAAAAGGCAAGGGTAAAAGATAGCTTTGCCCAGTATAGGCAGGTTCCAGCAGTGATGGGGTGTGGGATTTCCTGAAGCTAAGCTCTGGACTATCATGCTTAAGGACTACCGGTGGAGTGATTCTCAGCAATTTTCTCCAATCCACTTCTCACCCCATGGTATATGTAACTGCCACAGTGCTTCCTGGGAACAAGTTCTACAATCTAATTACACACTTCTCTCAGTTAATTTTAAACCCAAGGGCCCATAATTTCACTTTGGAGCAGCAATAAGCTTTTGAACAAATTAAACAGCAGATAGTTCTTGCAGTAGCCCTTGGGCCAGTCCAGACAGGGCAAGAGGTGAGAAATGTGCTTAACACCCTCCAAATGAAAAAGAGATATTAGCGGCATATGAAGGGGTTTGAGCCACTTCAGAAGTGGTTGGTACAGAAGCACTGCTCCTCTTGGCACCTTCATTGCCGGTGCTGGGCTGGATGTTCAAAGGGAGGTTCCCCTCTATGCATCATGGGTAAGTGGATCATACAGATCATGGCCTTGAGTGGGAAACCCGGATGACCTGGGAATCGTGGGCTGGCCAGAAGGCAGAAATTTTGGAGCATCACCAGGGGAGGTGAGTCACGCTGAAGAGGCCCCACTGTATGATGAATCACCAACCAACCAAAAAGCTGGGGGAGGGAGGAGGAAGCAGGGGATGTTTGGAGTTACCGTGTTTGTCTTCCCAAGTAACCATGATGCATGATGAAGCCCTGCTTTCCTGGAAATGGCTAAACATCTGCCTACTGTTGGGAAGTATTAAATAAATTCCTTATTTTCCTTTGCTTGTGCGTGCAGCTTTTGCTTTGTCTATTAAACTGTCTTTATCTCAACCCATGAGATGCCCTTCTGATTCTCTCCCCATCCCGCTGGCAGGGAGTGAGCTGTTGGGTGGTGCTTAGCTGCCTACCTGGGTTAACCCACAACAGGTTCTTATGTGCTGAGAAATAAACATCTTTTCCTAGGCACACTCTTGTCATCATTCGTGATCGGCAAGATCTGTATTGTATTGGCTCATAGTTGTCTTTCTCCAAGCTGCAAATCTAAATACTGTCTCCTCATCTGAAGGCATTCAGCTCTTCTGGTTCTTTGTTGCTGTTGTCTTGTTTGTGTGCTTTTCTCATTTCATGTAACAGTTTTGGGAAATGCAATGATGAGATTGCAAACAGACCTCAGGATGCAATAATAAAATAAATAATGACTGAAAGAATGACATGCAGATATTTTCTGTTTTGAGAACAAATCCAGCAACAGCTCCTAAGAGACTTTTCTATCTCCTATTAACCAACATGGTCCCAAAAATCTGGGCAAGTGAGAGAACGGCAAGGTGCAAAGCTTGTAGATGTTGTACAGTTCTACATGTTGATTACTGAACACTGAACTACCAGCTGCAAAGAACTGTTCATAATAAAGTCCATTTCCAAAGTGGCTGTAATAGAAAGTCTAACCTATATCAATATTGTGCAGATTTGGGATCCTTTTCCCAATTTGCATTACTTCACAGTCATTTGCAATTAATCTGCCTTTTGATTATCCACTGAGCGTCATCCATTCCTATCTTCTGTGGTCACCTTTATGTTGGGCCACCCTGAGCAATGTGTTGCATTTGTAGACTTCATCCTTTTCAGTATGTTGGACAGTGTGTGTCCTTGCAAAACTACTGCCAACTCCTTACCAATGTAAAAAATTACCTTTTGCATATTTTTTAACAAATAATCTGTTTTGGAGTAATGGAAAATATCCTTTCCTCCTAGAGTTTTTGGTCAGGAGTAAAGAAGAATCAATCTGAAAAATTATACCTTTTCTTACAGGTTTGATTATTGCCAAGAAATTTATTCTTTTTAATCATTGGGGATCTGGCTTTTTTTTTTTTTTTTCTGGCCAATACTACCTATATTGAGCTTAACTGAGTTCAAAGCATCCTGGGGAGCTGGGTAGAGGGATGGGGACCCTCTATTAGGTGATATAATGTGTAAGCCAGCCAGAACTGGACTGTTGATTTATTACTGAAAATTTGTTAGTGATACCCTGGAGCCTGATATTACTAAAGAAACAAAGGCTAAAAACACAACCCCGAACGAAATGTTATTTGAACATCTACACCCTTTCCTACAGAAAAGTTTTCTAACGTAAGCCATTACAGTACTCAGTTTTTACACCCAATTCTTCATTTCTCATGGGTTACCAGCAAGCCTTGAATTCACAATATTCAAAACCACATGAGAAAGCTGTTTTTCCAGTTTGTGTATGGTTTCCACCCATGCAGCACAACCGATGCACACCTAATTGCCAAGGTCTCAAGGCTCAAAGCAGAACTCAAGTGTTTTCTTCACCAAAACCTAATCCATGGACAAGCTCACCAGCTGCCACCAAGCCGTGTTTCACAGTCCAGCTTTCTGGACGCTGGATTACAGGGCTGCTGGGCTGAACGGAGTAACTGGGAAGCACAACTAAAACCCAGGCAGGGTTGGACACCAAAGACTCAAGACTCATTGACCATTAAGACCATGGATACTGTATTGATCATTTTGTTATGACTGTAATTACAATCCTTTGAGCCAGGCCTCCTGGACTGGACTAAATCAAAGTCATTATTGCGGTGCAGGTAGGTGGAGTAGCATTAATTAGTACTGTAGGTATGGTGGGAGACACCGCCATGGTAATGCACGTCTGCCTCAGCTCTGGAAACAGCTGCGCTAAATGGAGTAACATCATTTCTGAACATCTGGGAAGACTCATCCCTGTGCGCTGGGTATAAAAGGCTGCTTTTCAAGAACTTCAAGAACGAGACCATTTAGTGTGTGGATGACTGCACTGTCAACAGTGTGTCTCCCTGTTGTCTGGCTGTTTCTAATTCTCCTTGCAGTGCCTTTGTGCAAGCTCTCATTTATCTGATCCAAGGTTGAATAAGGGTTGCCCCCAAGGTATGAGACCACTGTTCATGATAAGACTGTGAAGGCTGCAGACACAGCCCCAGCAGACATGGGTTGAGACTGCTTCAGGGCTTCTGATAGAACTTAATTCTCCAAAACTATGATCCTGAACATTGCACCACTGTTGGCTTAGTTTGAGGCAAAGGCTCCCTTTTTAAGGGCTTATATCAGCTCCCAGGCTCTTTCAGCTTTCTCACTTAACCAAACAGAACCAACACAAAAGCCACAAAGGACATCTTCATTTCTGGAGATCTTAATTTTAGGAGATTTACAGGAAAAAGAAATGAGCAAACAGAAATTGAAAGTGAAAATACACAGATAAGCATGACTTAGTGTACTACATAAACTACTTGTCAAACAGAAATCAGATAGATTTCATTAAAAACTTATTAAAGGCGAGGTGGTTGTTACCAAGGATAATGAGGCCAGAGCACCCACAATGCAATAATCAGTTAGAATTTAAAAAGACAATTGAAAAACTTTTGCAACAACGAAAACAAAAGAAAAAACCTAACTATTGACAGCATCAGCAATCATGGGAAGTGCATAGAATCATAGAATTGTCTGGGTTGGAAGGGACCTTGAAGACCACCAAGTCCAACCTAACACTGCCCAAACCACCACTAAACCACATCCTTCAGTACCACATCTACCCGTCTGTTAAATACCTCCAGGGATGGTGACGGCGACTCCACCACTGCCCTGGGCAGTCTGTTCCAATGCTTGCTAACCCTTTCTGTGATGAGCTTTTCCTAATATCCATGCTAAACCTCCCCCGGCGCAACTTGAGGCCACAGATCAGTGATGAGGGAATTGCACAGCTGAGGCATGGGATATCTGCACTGTTGGCTGAAATCCGAGCTGGAGGCTGAAACAATAACTCCTACAAGAAAATAAATAATTTTGTGGGTTTGCAGATAAGTGTGGACCCAGTTATATTGTACATGCAGATGATGGGAGTCGTCTGATGGACTGCAGACATTTCAGCTGAAAGCATCATCCTGGTCGGCCACCATAGTACACAGAGCAAAATAAGCACTCAACTCATTTTAGACGTCAGCAAGTAAAACCCATGCTGCCAATGTGCTGTTGTCAGCAAAGCAACTAGCTAAGGTGAAGCTACCTGTGCTGCAGATATCTCCAGTGGGAGGAGAGGAACAAGGCGTAAGGAGTTGAGTGACACTTGTTGGGACTTCACTGGAGCTGTGAAAAGCTCCTGTGACAGTTTGCAAGGATCACTGCAAATTTCTTAATTATAATTCTTCACAACGGCTAGAAAGCAACTGCAGGAAAATTGGATGACCATGAGACATAGAAACGGGATCAGAATAAAAAAACCCCAACAGTTTATCAGCTCACACTAACCCCTTCTGTTTTAAACTCAGAGGGTCTATTTGCTGAAAGGGTGGAGGAAGATCTCCGGTGTCTGCGCCAATGCGATGCTAGAGTGGCTCAGGGAAAGTGCTTCTCATTCAAATATGAAAGGTGCAAGTGCTGGGAAAGGTGCCAGTTAGACTTGATTAGATTCGTAAGGTTAATTAAAACCAGACAGGTTCAGAGAGTTGTGAAAAAGACAAATTAGCAAATTAGCAAATCAGGAAGCCCATCTTTAGAAAAGGAATTAGAAAGAGTTCGGTTCCTTTATCATAGCAAATTTGCTTATCAAAGCATAGTTCTTTCATGTTTTCAAAGATGGCAAAACAACTACACTAGCAGTTCTGATGATCAACATTTTTGTTGTTACAGGGTAAATATTCCATTTTTCAAGCCTGTGCAGTAGAAGCCCTTTCAGCCAAGGATGGCTCACTGTTTCTTTCTTAGGTGATGGTAGATGTTTTCTTGACTAACCTGCATCAGCACTAGCCTATCTGTCTACTAAATATGCTGGATGGATGTATGGTCTGGAAACAGGCACCCTCTAGCTAGGGTAACAAGTTAGGCAAGGGAGACAAGATCTATTTGTGAAGGACCACTGTCTTACCCATTGGTTTGCAAATACCTTCTGTTTTGGGATTAGTTTGGAATTTTTAAGTCCTGGCTATGCTCCTAGTCAGAGTAAATAGTAAGGAACACAGTGCTCCTGGACTGGAAGAGGTGGGGACTCTCAAGATCTGCCTAGTCCTAAGATTTCTTTCCAGGTATTATAATAGGAAAAGCTGTAAATTCACATGCAGTCAATGCACAGATAGCGTTAAAAAAGCACTAAGTGTTCAACATAACACAATGTTTCTCAGCCTGTGCCCCATGGTTGGTCCTGAGATGTGGTTTTCACCATGTCACAATCCTGATATAGTCTTTATCCTGAAACTTCCTCTAAAAAGCCTTAAATAATATTGCTTGATCCCCCCCTATATCAGAAGCTTTTCATTACATTCAGTATTGCTATAATATTACTTCCAAACTTGAGTAATATTAAAACACTTCCATTTGTAGATAAAAAATGAACCTCAGATTTAAGTTAAGGAACATGAGCAGTAACTGTCTATATATGGGATATGTAAATTATACACCCAAGTTCCTGACAAATCCTTCCCATTTCAGAATTCCATTAGGAAAATCACTGATTGATCCACTGAGGGGACTGGGAAGTGAAGAAGAATGAGATTATGGACATATGCAGGAGCTGGTGAACATCAGATTTGTCTCATCCCAACAACAGCCAGTGGAAAACACGTGCCCAGTCTGCAGTTACTGGGTGGCTCTGTGGCTCTGTGATTTCATCCTTTCCAAGATCAGATCTAAGACAGACTTTCTGGAGGTCTGCCTTATAGAAAGGCAGTGTTTTTCCCTCAGCAGCAGACTGAGCCTCAGAGATTTGCATACGGTAGGATCCTACCATTCTGGGAGAGAAATCCCATCGCAATTCTCTTGCCATAGATTATTATTTTGAGAAGCACCTTAAAACCTTTTAGAGGTATGCCAGGTTGGGCACGATTTCCACTACAAGCTCCATTTAGAGCCACGCCTTTAGGAAACTGAGAGTAAAAGTGTGCTTAAATAAAGAAGGAATGACAGCCTACTTGATTTTTATTTCCAGGTTTGACCATATCTCCTGAGACATGGTCCTATCCATATGGACACAAATAAAGTCTACCTTCAAAAAGCCTTTGGCGTGAGCTTTATAATGTTGTAAAAATGCTAATAGCTACTCAGAAGTATTTCTTGGATGCAGAAAGGCCTTGACTTTCACCAAGGACTTTGGGTGTGTCTACATTGCTGAATGGCTGGACTCTGCATCCAGAAATCCTTCTATTTTAATGCTCAGAAATGTTCCATATTTGATATACTGTCCCATCTTAAAACCAGCCAAACAGCGGTCAGTGGGAAGACAGTAACTAGCAGCTACTACGACTCCTACTAGACGTGCCTAGGATGTTGCACTCAGGCCTGGCAAAAATTTCAAAACAGGCTCAAGTTGAGCCAAATTGCCATAGATACTACTTTGGCTCAACACAAGTCATGCAAATCAGATCTACAAGGCTAAGAGAGTGTTAGCAGTGAGACATATCTAAACAAATACCATTGCTAACCCAACTGACTACGATTTTTGTATGTTAAGCATACATTGATGAAGGCAGCTTGGTTCTCATGATGCGAGAGGGGTACTGCACTCTTCTTTACATTGAGATTTCTGTTGGCAGATGGACCAACAGCTTCTGTGTCCAAACAGTAGATGGGGTGTATTTCTAGATCGCTGGCCTATCTGCTGGTGAGCCTTAGAAATGGAGATTTGTAGCACGTATCAGATGAAGACATTTTTCAGTTGAATACGTGAGATAACTGAAAGTGCTGTGCATTATATCTGCATATTTTCAATACAAAGCACAATTCTTCAATCTTTATTATTTCATACTTAAGGTTTGATTTGTAGTTCTTTAAAACTAGCTACTTGGATATTTTCCTGCCTTTCCATACAAAGTCCAACCACTAGTTTAGGTTGAATTGTTTGACTTGGCAGTGGAAAGGCCTGATGAGCATCACTGAGACCCTGCTACCAACGTCAGGTGGAAGATAACCTTCTACCTCCTGGTTACCAGCCCTAGTGAGTATGTGGGCAGTGTTCACTGGGCCTCTGGGACAGCAGTGGAAATCAAGTACCTTCAGAGTGTCAGCTAAATTATGAAAGTCTAAGTCAGAAGTGATTTAGTGACCTTAGAGTTGTGTCCTCTGAGGGTTCAAACTGCCCAGGTCCGTACTGTGCCTACAGGGAGGGAGGAAGGGCTGAAGGTTTTCTTGCATCTCTCCTTGGCTCACACACCCAGTAGAGCAGTGACTGCAGTACAGGACAGCGATAGAGCCAAGACAGATGCAGTGAGAAAGCATTAGCTAAAGACCTGTCGTGACCTAGTTGGAGTGGCAATGACTCATATCTGGGCACAGAAGATGTGTAACATGGCATGGGTGACATGAGTGACCATCAGGTTTCTCCTTGGCATGTGTTTTTCAGGTCATATGTTGCCATTGTAAGCCTTGGGCTGTCACGTGGATGAGAGTTGCTTCATTGTGGTCAGGGTCCTAATGAATGTCCCACTGCCCATTAGACATACACTGGTGACTGAGTAATCCAGGACCTGTCTAACACTTTGCATCTTTTGTAGCACAGCTGTTGGCCTCAGCAAAAGGTGTATCACAGTCAGAGAAATGATGGCTGAGAGATCTCTGGAGGTCTCTAGTCCAAGAACCTGCTCAGCATAGCACCTCCCCAGCACCAGCCCAGGGTGGCTAGGGCTTTGTGCAGTTGAGTCCTGCAAATGTCCAAGGAGGGAGCCTCCTCTCCTTCACAGGCACCTGGCTCAGGGCCACACCACCCTCCTGAACAGAGGAGGGTCTTCTCATGCAAGCATAAACCTCTGAAGTCCCAGCTTATGGCAGTTGCCCTTTGCTATGTTGTCTGGCACTACAGATAAAAGATTGGCTCCATCATATTTGTAAAAGCCCTTCAAGAAGCAATAGGCTGCTACTGAAGAGCCCTTGGTCTCCTCTTGGCCAGATTAAATGAGCCTAGATCCCACCACCTTTCCTGGTAAGCCATGTGATCCTTACCATGTTGGAAGCATCCACTGGCCACTCTCCAGTTTCTCTACATCCCTTTTGAGCTGAGGGGAGGAAGGGGACAGCTCTCAACACAGCATTACAGGTGCCCCAAATGCCAAGCAGAGGACCATAGAATGGATTGGGTTGGAAGGGACCTTAAAGATCATCTAGTTCCAACCCCCCTGCAATGGGCAGGGACACCTTCCACTAGAACAGGTGAGGATGACAGCTCCCCTCAATCTGCTGCCCACACTCCTCCTCCTGATGTAGCCCAGCACGCAGTTCATTTTGTTTGAGATGAGCACAACTGTGGACTCATAGTCCTGCTGGTAACCACTGTCACCGTTTCCCCAACTGCATCCACACAACTGTGTCAGTGGGATGTGAAGGGTCTACCTGTCCACATCAAGGTGTGTGCTGGCATATAGCTGGGGAAGCAAGTCAGCATGTAGAACAGCTGGCATATGAATTCACCGGTTGGTGGCCTCCAGCATCCCCAGTGCCCCCGCAGCCAGACTTGAGCTAAGAGGAGTAATGGATGGCCAGAATTCTCCCCTGAATTTCCAGTGCTCTTGCATGGGGTCCCTTAGGCAGGTGCTTCACTTTGTCAAATGCTACTTTTAAGGAAGGATTCAACTTGGTTTGCAATTAAACTGCCTCTTAAAAGCTCTTTGGGAGTACTGAAATTTACTTCTGAATTTAGTTACAAGAATGGTAACAGAGATTCCTGGCTTAAGGGCAGAAACACTTCTAAGTCTTTATCTGTGAGTCCTTCTCCCTGTGTTCATCTGGCTCAAGGCTTGTGTTGGCCCAGCAGGACAGAGTGGATCCCTGGGGACACTCCAGGTGGCATGAGTGGTTAGTTTTCCAGGGAATGACACCTCCTGATATTTAGGGAAATGCCTACATTTCTTATTGCTCTTTGCTGTTTTGTCCTAGTAGCATTTTGAAGCTGTTGCTGAACTCAGGACTCCACTGCACTTCACTCTGCCATGTAGGGGAGAGAGAAAATGGACAAGAGATGCTACCTGGCCATGCTGACACTCTGCCAAGACCTGGGGTATGTTGAGGTTCACAAGGCCATACATCCTCAGAAGCTCTCCTCTGGCAATGTTTAGGCCTGCCCATGTGTGTCTGCTGTACAGGACAGATGATGAATCCGAATTCCAGCTTGAAAAGCTCTTGCTTTCATGGCATGGACTAACCATCCCATTTGGGAGGGTGGTGATATGGATTCCCATGGGCGGGAAACGCTGAAGATACCATTTAAACCCACAAAATCCTGAGCGCTTGTGGCCATTTAGTTATTGACAGCTGTTTTCATGAGCAGCCACGCGTCACCCCAGCATCTCTCTTTATTACCTCTGACCTCACTGCAATCCCCAGGTAGCTTCACCTACAGCTCTGGCAGACAAGCTTTGACACATCTACGGGCATCAGTCTGCGGCATCACCCACCAGCCGCCGGCGGGTGTTAACACCCCTCCGGCAGCGTCAGCAGAAGGCGACGTGTGGTTTATGCGTCAGCTCTTCCAGTTCAGAGCTTCACGTGCCAGCGCAGGCTGCTGGTGGAGGTGCTTCGGCGTCGTGTGCCAGACCAGGAGCCAGAGCAGCACCTCTGGGCTTGCACGGTAAGTGCCGTCAGCTCTGTCACTTACAAACTCCATCATTACCTTAGTCATTTTTCCCCAGAACTGGCTGCATTTTAATCTGTAGGAAAATTACACATGGGGTCTGTTTCTTCCTTTGTAGCGCTGTAGCACTACAGCTGGATTTGCATCAGGAAACCCACTCTCATAGTCTGGTGTTGCACTGTAATTTTATTCTTTTTGAATAAAGTTGTAAGGGCCACATGCCTGTAACAAAACACAGGCTACAGGATATAAATGTTTTGAACTTTCAGAGACTGAAAAGAACAAGACTGCCAAGAGAATGAAGTCTCCCATTCATTCCAGCAAGGTGGGACACTGAAAGCTAAAGACGATGAGTTACATGTCACCTCAAACTGCATCTACATGCAAATGGTTTTCATATACAGGTTTTTCATAATGAGGAAACTACTGTGAGACCAGTGAGAACACGTTTTTAAGTTTCTATCTGCCTCTTCCTAAGAGCCCAAGGCCACTGGGATGCTCAGCCATCTGCCAAAGCCTCCAGCCTCCCTCGAAAACATTTCTGAGGGATAGAAATAAATTTTAATAGCATATGACGGTCAAAGCCATTTTTCCAGTTGCTAAGTCACCTGCTTAGAGGCCAACAAACACTGGATGGGAAGATGTGCTTGGTGAGAGTCACGTGCATGGGCAGTGACCTATGTTTTGAGGAATGATGAGAGGAGTGGGGCTGAATTTTTTACTCCCTGTTTATATCAATGACTCCAAATCTGGCTCTTTTTGCCAGGCTAGTGACACACCAGAGGTTTTCAAGACACCTTGGTGAATGATGCTCATGGAAGAAGAGAGTATTTGGTGTTTCTTCATAGTTCATGGGTGGAGCTGTCTCCCTGGTTGTGTTCTTCAGCCCCTGCACATGTATTAGCACCCTGGGAGAGATTTCTAGTTTTTTCCTGGGCCACAATATCTCCGTTGGCCTGTACTGACACAGCTCTGGCCATGGGCTAGATTTTAATTTAAATTCTCTCAGGACATTACTAGAAAGCTCTGGGCCCATCCATCAGTCTGTCTACACACTGCACTGACCAGTCTTTCATACCTTCACCCCCCCAAGCCCAATGAAAGAGACGTGTTCTGTTATCCATGCTGTCATTAGGGCATTTGGAATTAAAAAAATGACTGCAGGCACGGTTGATGTCACCACCATCCTTCTCCTGGCACCTAAAAATGCTGTTGGCATGACCCATGACTGCTGCCTGCGGGGCTGGGGTGCCAGCCACGGACCTGCTACCCGCTTTGGTTCCATCTATGCCATCCCTGAAGGGTCAGGAGTCCTGAGTCTCCACGGCCTCACTGCATCTCTCCGTCTCTTCCTTCTCTGCCTCTCTTTTAGCAGCAGCAACCTAGACAGCATAAGTGTTGGACACATATCTGAGGAAGCTTTTGTTGGCTCCTCTTGTTACCACTCTCGCAGGCAGCATTTAGATGACCTTTTCCCATCTGTGCTTTCCCGTTTGTTCCTTTTCACTGCTGTAAGAGGGTGGAAGAACATGAAGAAGGGTTGGACCTATAGCAAAATACCACCCCTGCTCGCTGAAGGCTACATCTACAGTCTGCGCTACACCCGGACCTTGCTCAGGCATTGCCTTGTTGGTTGAGGACAGGACGACCCAGGAAGTTGCTAGCAATCAAACAGGCTGGACTGCAAACCCCCCTCTTGGCTTTGCAGCCCAGTGGCTGCCACCAGCGAGCCTGGACACTGCAGATCTGTACTTGCACCGCAAAGACTTTCCCTTTGCATGCCGTCCGTCCAGACTGCTCCCTGCGCCAAGGGCTGATGGCTTGAGCCTCGCTGCCTTGCATAGTACGTTTCACCACTGAGGCCAAGGGCAGGATCCACCCTCTAACACGATGGCGTGCAAGCTGGAGGGTTGCTGTTGAGTTATGCTCTCTCCACACGACATAACCAGACGGCCAGCATCCTTCCCTGGGCCCTCAATAAAAACACAACTCAGTGCAAACCCTCAGCAGCGTCATCTTGTTGCTTTTATCCCTTCCACCACACTGTCATCGATGTCGTGTTTGCCGGCATTGTCTGACTGCACTGCGGAGCAGCCGGATTATTCCAGCCACCCCTAAACCCATTTACAAGGTGCGGAGACCCCATTCTCTTTGCACTTCTTTTCCTTGTGCACGTTCAGACACTTCCTCCCTGCTACAGGAATAAACGTTTTTCCCATTTATGCCCCAAAGCCGCAATGATCTGTTCTGATTTTGCTGCCAAAGTATTCACTATACAGTAGAAAAATAAACAGAAAGGTTGCACCCGCAGGACCGGGCACTATCTGTCAGCTGTCTTGGGGTCCTGCAAGACGAACAGTCTTCCTGAAGGTCTCGTATTTAGCAGAGATGGGTTTAGCTGAGGATGAGGTAACACTGATGATCTCCGGTCCAGCCTGGCCTGGAGGGGTGCAGGAGCCCAGCGCAGGTGACTGGGCTGATGCTGTGCCCCATCTTTGCTTCCCTCCCCCTATTTTGGGGCGTGTTGAACCCTGCAAGTGGGAGTCATCCCCCAAAGCCTGATGTACGCCTGCCTAAAGATCAGAGGATCAGGAAGAAAACTGGAAAAGGATGTTTTTTTAAAGATTATATGTACCACATCACGCTAGAGCACAGCGTACATAAGATCTCAGCTCCACAGAGCAAAGCCTTCGGTAGGACTGAAGAAGGTATTTAATTTTGTGTGCTGTGGGAAGCATTGTCTCTGCCTGAGCAGTTGGGGAGCCCTGGCCCAGATATTTCTCCCCTTCTGCTCCTTCAGCCCTCAAGAATCCTCTACAACCTTATGCTGTTTTTGATAGCCCCTCAGTCTGACGTGGGGCATCTCATCGCACCCCTCCAGTGTAGTGGAGACTCTGTGGCACCTTGGTATTGCCAGAATCTTCAAAAAAATATGCAAGATGTGGATTTATTGAATAAAATTCTGCAGATAGCTTGTTCGACTCCCTCGTTTCCCACGGATGCTGCTTGCCATGCCCCTGGTCTTTCTGTCTTACCCTGTATTGTTTGTTTGGGGTGAACTTGTAGAGATTTTGGGGAAGACAAGGACATGGGGCAGACACCTGTCTGCAGCGTCTTCTCCTGGGAACAGGGAGAGACATTTTGCTCACAGGAACAGTTTCGCTTCACGGGGAAAATAACCAGACCTTTTCTTCAAGAAGATTTCGGTTCCTCACTCTGTGAGTCGAAACCTTCCTTGATTTGGGCATTAAATCCTGATTTATATCAAAGCCTGAGGCAGGTCAGGAGCTGGTGAGACCCTGGGAGAGCTGGTGTCACGGCAAGGTACCGTTGCCCCATGCAGATCCTTGCCTTTAGATCCAGCCATGCAATTTTGACCTGTTCTCCAACCCACCGCACGCCCCCGTTCAGACACGCCGGTCCCCAAATGAGGGAGAAAAGGGATGTAAGGAATCAAAGTGACGCTGTCTCTATTTCAGTAGGCTCCCCTGCCCCAGGCTTCGATCCTGAAGTTAGGCAGCCACGCTCAGGGCGAGGAAATAATTTAATTCTTCAGGAAAACATGCTGTGATTTAGCCATTTCATGAACCTGCGTAGCTTTTAAATGCTTCCTGAGCGTGGACTTCTCATTGTATTCTTAGTCTTTCTCTATTGGAACTGCACATTTTCATTCTCAAAGTCCACGGTAATAAGTGGATTATTAAAAAAAATTCGGCTTTTCCCTTCTGATTTCTAAATATTCCCAGACATGGCAGTCCATTTCCAAGTTCACTCCCACCTACTTCTTGCCATCTCCATGTTGGTACTGAAAGGATCTAATTCAGTAATAAAAAAAAAGACTTTTCTGGAAAGGCGAAAATAACCCAAGAATCTCAGTAGCACCAAATTCCAACATCTCCCTCTTTGCCCTACAGATCATTAGGCTTACAGCCCCTACCTGGCACGTACAGAAACTTAACAAGATATATTCCAATGAGAAATCCTACACCATAAAGAGAGAAATTAACTAAAATATTCTGTTATGCAACTCGCTGTCTGCTGTGTTTAAATGACCTGAAATGTTTTATTCTCTATTTTTCATTCTAAAGTGCTTCCAATTGCATTTTGTTAATATAGTTATTTATATACTGTTATGTTTATTTTTAAAATAAGTAACTCAGGTTTCTTAACAGCCACATTATAAGATATAACCAAATCTTTTAAAAATTATTTTTATTGTTGGTGCAAGGAAATAAGTGACATTTCCATAATTAAAAAGAACAAAATCCATCTTTAGGAATTTTACTAAGGAATATTTTCTCAGGTGCCATTTGCGTTCTCAGCTTATTTGCCGGACTAAATTCACATGACAGAATACAACAAAAGAAGAGAAAGAAGTCCAAAAACTGCAGCAGCCAAGAAGAAAATAAAATTTTTTTTTTTTTAAGGATCGATTACAGTGTAATGGAAAGGAAGAAAATACCTGCTACACAGTCATGCAACAGACAAAATCTCTATTGCACAAGAAAATAAAACCGCATCCTTTTACATCTAAAACAAATGCCTATTGCTACAGTGACAAAAATGGAGAAATTAAGAGTGGTGGGGAAGACTCCATTTGCGCAAAGGGAAACCTACACATTGCCCTTTAAAAATAACCCCCAAACTTTTCATTAATTACCGGTCAAATCTGAAGAAATTATGCTTAGAATCAAACATGCAGTCATGGCCAGCTCAGCAGGGCGAAGGGTGAAAAGGAAGGAACACGCATACACACAAATCCCATAGCTAATAATTAATTAATTCATTAATCAATCATTGAAAGAGGGAAGGGGGGAAAAAGAAAATCTTACCACCAAATTGGATAACCGGCTAAGACCTTTGTGCCATTGAAGAGAAAAGATAAAATTAGTCCAAGCAGGTGGTAATCCATTAGTCCAGGCTGGTGCAAGGGAAAAATCTCAGCGAAGTTTTCAGAAAAACATTTAAGTGCGAAAAATGAAGAATCCCCCTCCTTCCAGTAAAAAAAAAAAAAAAAAAAAAANTAAACAAAGTCCCTTGTAGTGCGGATGACTTTCTGGCTTGTCAGAAACACACCTCTCCAAGCCTTTTCCCTGTAGATCATCCAAAAGCGTCTATTAAAAAGTGCAGGGCTTGGGGATGTCAGCAGGCAGCCAATCAGACCGCATGGCCCAAGGTAAGGGATGAGTCTCAGCTCAGGGCTGTCAATCATGCTCTCCTCCCCCTCCACCCCACAACTTTGTTCCTAGCCCTCGCTTCCACAGACAAACCCTCTTTGCAAGAGACTTTACTGGGGCAGTGAGACTTTTGGTGTTTGGTTGGGTTTTTTTCCAAATTTTTTTAATTTTTTTTTT
>RSEF01000027.1:187407-213812 GCA_003993805.1 Himantopus leucocephalus | reverse complement strand
TTTTTTTGAATTTCACTTAGAAACCCAGGATGCACAGACCCTGCTTCTGGCTGGGCATGCCAAGGCTTTGCAAGGTAAGGATGAAGGGTGACTGTGATTGCGCTTAATCTCACGGTGGGGGTGAAATAGACAACTTATTCTTTAGATGGTGAGGGAGGTGAACATTAACCCTTGCAGGAGACAGAACTAATGAGAGCACCAGAGGCAGAAAAACGCTCTGAAAATGTTGTTGTGAGCCACATGGGCAAAACCGGGTTATAAGCTTTAAGTGAAATCTGCACTGCCCAGGTTTTTCAAAGCATGTGGGTGGGATGGATGGAGGGGGGGAGGCAGTGGCAGCCTGGTTTTCTCTCGAGAAAAGAAAGCCATGTCATGGTGAGAGTGGAGCAGGCAGACGGGAAGATGTCCCATTAATGAATTTCTTATGAAGTGCACCGCTGGATGTCAAAAGATGGAAATATTATCAGGAATACACACACAATCCAAAAAAAGAACCACAAGCATTATCACTTCTCTATAGAGGTGGCATGTTGCAAAGAGACCCTTGAAAATCCTTGTTATTGCATAGAGACGCTGTTTTTACAGGAGCTGTTGTGTCAGAGTAAGAGATCGAGGGGATGACTCAACAGAATGGGACAAAGAAATGGGAGAAGCAAAAAAAGGTGCTTTTGCTCATAAAACATACTCAACAATCCCAGCTCTATTGCCTGCAGTGGAGCTGCCCAGTTCATACCCATCTGGAGATTAGGTGCTTCAGGAGTAGCCAGCAAATCAATTTATTGCAGAGCAATGGCTATAACAGAGGTCCAAGGTCCTATCTTGGGCAGCCCAGTGTGTCGCATGGTTTTGAAAGTTACAGACCTTCTCCTGATACTCAGGGTCTGGATACAAATGCATTCCTTGTTGCTGTCTAATTATTGGGATGGACCTGCCTCATGCCTCTGTCCTTGATTCTCAGTTCTTGTAGATTTTAGTGTATTTGGACACTGAGTGCAGAGCTGTTCTCATCAGTGGTAATTGGTTTCCTGGCCATCATGCCTCCAAGAGAGGACATCTACCAGCTGTTTGCTCTGCACCTTACCTCTTCATCAGTCTCTGCATGGGCTGCAAGGACTATGAGGTGAAGCTTCTCCAGGCTTAGTCCAATGGGTTTTTCAGCTGTCTATGACGCATTATAGATGTTAAACATGGCTTGTTCCTCTTGTGGGATTTCAGATCCCAAAGGGTATATTTGGTATAGTCCACCCTGGCAAATCTCTCACCTGGCACCCAGCTATGTTTTATTGAGCGCAATCACTTGGGTTTAAGAAAGCGATGATTTTCAAAAGAGCATTTGGAGACGTGGATTTAATCTGTTCCACTAAATTAAACACTACCTGGGAATCTTCCCCAGATCTTGAACTCTATTGTCCATGTTTTTAGCTATGAAGCATGGACCCTGGCATGGCCCTGACCTGGCCAACTTGCACAGCCCTGAAGAAATTTTAGTCACAATTTGGTGTTAGTGTGGAACAGGAACTATTCCAAATAGATCCTTAAGATGTGACCCACCTCTTCTGGAGGTAAAGTGAATTTAGCAGGATGGATGAAGGTGGTCCTGTGTCCCTGTCTCTCTGGTTCCAGTGCCAGGGAATTGTCACAGGCACTTTTAACTTACTGGTTAAAGTAAGCCACGGAGTATGTGAATTGTCACTGAAGAGCCTATAAATCTATCTAGCAAAAGCAGACCTTAAAATGCTGCACAGGGTTGTAGATCTATTGGTGGATGTCTTGGAGCTGCATAAACAGAATAAGAATTAAAAGTACTGAGCAAAAGCATTTCCATCATTAAAATGTCAAACTGTTAAACAGGCAGCAAAAGGAGAGACTGAAGTGAAATATCTGAGGTGATACCACAGACAACTGAAATCCCATGGAAAACAACAAAAAATGCGCAACACTGCAGAAATACAACTGGGGTAATCTTTTGAAATCTGAATTGAGTGGTTGTTTGGACCATATGTGGACGCTCAGCCAGACAACAGTGAAAAAGGATTTCCCCATCATCAAGGTCTTGGTGGCTGTCCATCAGACACTGGGGAGCATTACAAAGTGCTCTTCATCCATTGCTTGATGCTAGGATTTACAAATCAAGCCAACAACAAGCTACAAAGTACTGCCTCTGCAGACAAACAAGTGGGGAAAAGTGACCCAAGACCCAACCCCCAGAGACTTCACTTGCTGCTGTGCATTGGGCAGAGACCTCAGTGTTGCCTCAGGAAGTGCTGCATGACAAAACCAGCTGAGATGCTAAAGCACCCACCCCCACCCCAGTAACTGCCCAACATCATATTGATGTAGCCACAGACAGGTGTTGAAAGATGAAGAGTGTGGTGGTAAAGATTTGATCCCAAGCAGACTGAAGTCAAGGGAAAGCTCCCTATAGACTTGGACTTCAACTTGTGATGAAGTTTCATGAGTTGCCTGCCCTCCCACACCTTTTAACTTCTCCCATCCGTTGCTCTCTTAATCTGTTCTGAACACCATGGACTGTTTGTCCCAGCTTCATGAGGAATTCACGTTGTCCTACCTTTTGGGAAGAGACTGTGATTTGAGTGTACCAGCAGTTGCTTTGGCTTGGAGATCCTGTGAGTAGAAGCTACCTGTTGTCTCTAACCATGTCACTCATAGTGACTCTTGGCTCCAAGATTCTCCCACTGAAATGCGTAGAAAAATGAGTAGAAAAACAATGGCAGGTTTCAGTTGTGTCTTTAGTTGTATCAGCCTATGTCCCCAAAGACTTAAAATGGCAGGCATGTCTCACCAAGGAGTGTGACCTGTCTCACAGGGATGAAGACTATGTTGTCTGTGAAATGAACAGACTTACTTTCAGTCTTCTCTGCTGTGAAATGAAAATCTGATGCGTACATGCTAAAATTATCCCGGGGATATTTCATGCTAGCCTGAACAAATATTTATAAGTTCTACAGCAAACATTAATTTTAAATGTAATTTCTAGGAGCAAATGACAGTTACCTAAAAGAGTGCAATTTCAAAATTTCACTCATAGATACCTCCTTGTGCTGCTGACTGACAGTTTTATTTACTGAGGGTCTTTTCAATCACATTGGTCTGTCTAGTTTGGCAATATTGACTCTTATAGACCGGTTTCAGTATGTCCAGAAATGAAAAAAATTGAGGAAGCTAGAGGTTTGGCTGCTCAAGAAAAGTCCTGTTGCCTTTACAATGTCAGCATAAAGGTCCTTCTGTATTGTGGTAACATTGTGGTACTGCAAACTCAACCACTGTAGGTGCCAAGGCATCCGGAGGGATCCTTTGGTTTGTTCTAATGACATTCCAGCAAAGGAGCATTGTAATCACATCGAGAACCTCTCCTTCCCCTTCTAACTTTTGTCACTTTTTCTTCTTTTAGCTTTTCTTCCTTTCTCCATCAGAATCTACCAGCAGGAAGAAACCAAGTGCCTGGGGAAGGTGATGGGACCATGGAGTCTCCTGGATTTGTTCTTAGCATGCCTTTCAACATATCGAGCCACTGATGAGTGTGAGACACCAGGAACTCAAACCCTTCCCGGTGCAGTTCAGCTGCCCTTGGTGGAATTCCCCCACGGTCAGTGTGACGTGAAGAGGATGACTCAAACCACACAGCGAAGGGCAAGAGATGGATGACCTGGGACTGCTGCTGACAGAGTGGGTTTAGGCACCTGATTTGGTGTGTTGGGGAAGGCAGGGAATGTACGAGACCATGGTGCAATGTTAAGCAATGGCATCAGAGTGCTTGATTTGCAGATCAACTCCCGTTCAGTGGTGGAGGTTGGCTTATCCGGGTGCTAGTCACTGAATTGCACGTTCAGGCACTTCTGGGCATGGCCAGAAACAGAAACTGAGAAGCTGGGCTCCCTTGGGACCATGGTCCTTTAGGGGGCTTCAAGTCTTAGAAGCAGCTGAATTTGTTGTTTTGAAGACCTAAATTTTGGTCTCAGTATCTAAAGTGGAGGTAAAATATCAAATTAGTTATTTGATGGCTCTAGCCATCAGTCCTAAAGTAAATCGTTACTAAAAAGTATGTAATTAGCTGAAGAAATCCTTTCCCAAAGCATGAAGGAGACATCTGGGTCCCTTCCATCTTAAATTACTCCAGTCCTGTGTGTTTCTGAGGGCTGTGTTTGCTGCTAGCTTATGACTGGTAGCATTAACATTTCTCTCTAAACTTACCTGTTCCTCGGTTTTCTTACTCAAATCTCCTCTCTCCTGGATTCTTATGCTCCCTCTGGCTCTAACAGACTGTCCTCTGCTGTTTCTGGTTCTTCATATCTCAGATCACGTTAGCAGGGCACGCCAAGGCAGTCATTACCTGGAAACAGCAATCCTGTACTAACACCTGAGCAGGATGGTTTAAAGAAGGGCCTCTTTGGATATTGCATCACTTCTGATCTTCTTTGGACAGGAACATCTTTGCATATTTCCATGTATCTTCTTGAAGTGCTCCATCACCAGTGGTCTGGGAGGTATGCTCCAGCACGCTGACATTGCATGGACTGGCCTAGCATACGCCTCACTCCCGTTAGGTTCCTCATCTCCATGTTTACTCCAGCAAAAGTTTAACGCTATCTCCAAGTAAGCTTGTGGCTTGCGCGGGGTTGCAGGAAAGCTGCTTGGTCTGTCCAGTGGAGCACTACCTGCCGTTGACCTGTAAAGCTGTTAGGTGCCTACAGGAGAGGTAGTCACAGGGGAAAATATTCACTGTTACACGAAAACGGATCTTCACCTGTTCAGGTGAGCACCATGATGTTGTTTCTACTTGGTATTTTTTTTGAAATTCCCATTTGCTGATGACACAGGTATAAAGCAAAGGAAATTCAGGCTTCAGCTGAAGGTCTGGTGGCTGCTGAGAGGACAGTAATAGAAAGCTCTGAGTTTAGCAAAACCCTTTAGTACTGGTTTTAACATTTTAGGAATAACTTTATGGCTTTTTCCCCCCTGCATATAGCCTTACCTCACTCCAGTTTTTTACAAACTATTCTAAGTTCATTCTAAATCCTCCACTTAGGATATTTTTTGTCTTCCAGTGGTGACAGAAACTCTTTCGCACCAAACTTTTGCTGCAATATCTCAGAAGGTCTTGTGGCTAAGAGACTGGCGCTTCTGGGTTTGGGGTTTTTTTAGAAACAAAAGATTACATTTTTAAGGCATTGGTGGAGTAACCTGCTGTAGCACCTGTTGTCATATCCAAACTCAAGAAACTTGGGTTGTGTTCTCAACTTTGCCAATAACTCATATGACTTTGATGGCTCGGGTTCCTTATTTGTCCCTGTATTTCTTGCTTGTAAATCTTGGGAAATTATTGCTTCTATGTGTATCCTATTATTTCCTTTAGGAGGGAACTGTCTCGCCCTCTGTTTGTGCAGACCTGAGCTAGAACATCAAGGGACAGCTATGAATCACAGACTTAATAATAAAAATATTTTGTATTATTAACAGTACCACTGTTAATGAACATATGAGCAGAACTGGAATCCCAGTCCTTGTATTTGAAGTGCAGACAGAATGATAAATTGTGCTCCCTGTGGTTTAGTTTCTCTCCTTCTTTTTATTCACGTATATCTTGCTCTGTGGCTGGGGGATCACAGGAAATATGTGAAGTGGAAATGCTGACTGCTGATTCCTCCACCATTTCCAGTAAAACAGAAATCTTCCAAGGACACTTTGTCTCAGTGCCTGGGTGCCACTGAACTGGAGCTATTGCAGACTTTGAATAAAAACATCTTTCTTTCACTGTCACCTACTTAAATTCCTTTAGCACCTCACAGTTCAAACTCTGGTTAGATTTTCAGATCTTTCCTCTATCTTGTCATGGAGATCTTCAGAAAAAAAAAATAATCACCTAATGAAGCCCTAAGACACATGTTTTTTTAGTGACTATGACAACTTGGAGCACAGAGAGCTAGCGAGGAAACCCATCTCGAACGTCAGTAAATACAAGGACACTATGTTTGACTGGCACAGTTTTGCCTGAAAAATTGTGTTGGCCCACATTCCATCATGTGGGGACACTGCTTCAGCAATGGACTTGGAAAGAGGCAGTTACTTGTGGTGAAGCTTTAAAGTCTTCTCTGTTAACCTTCTATTCTTCTGTCCAAGTCATCCCTACTCAAAGTCATCCCCACTGTCTTCTGAAGTAAAGGGAGATCCGAGTCATGTAGAGTAGGACACCTATCCCATCAGCCATCATTTTTTAGTGGAAAAATTATTTCCAGGCAACTTTTAGGATTCTGTTCGGTCTTCACCTAAGCCACTTCAGGCAGGCTAACGCCCAGTGGAAAAGGTTTCAGAAGGATTTCTTGCACATTGTTGTGATTTTTTTCATCAATGTGAAGCAGTATCTCAGGATACAGGAGAGGTATGACTAGGATGGTTGAGTATGTGTAGAGCCCTGGTTGCCAATGTATGTGTATGTGGTCTACACATAGGTGCGTGTGAGCAAGCGTAGATGGTTGAGGGTGGATGAGCATGGGTAGATCAGTGGTCATAGGTTTATAAGGCCTTGCTGGTGGGGAAGCAGCCTCAAGGCAAGTACCAGAGATTTCTGGGGAACAGGTCTGTTGTAAAAAGCAATGTAAGACACGTTGTCTCTCTGAAATTGTGTGGTGAAGGGCAGTTTTACACCTCATGTATTTGAGGGCAGCCTCGCTCTACAGGAGAGTCTGAGCTGCCTTTCACAGCTGCAGTAAATCTGACTAATTGGACTAGCTGAGCATATGAAGAAAATATGCCCCAGGTCTTGGGCTTGTTTGAAGGCAGCTCTGTCTACCTTGACATCTGGAGGAATGCATCCCGGGGACGGGGGGAAGGGATGGAGAGCAAAGGGAACAGAGTCGCTCCTCTCCCTTCCTTCCTTCCCCAGGACTCTAGCCTAGCAATACCCTGAAGGCTGGAGAACGCATGGTAAAAAATGAGACCAGATATTTTTTGCTGCAGGCTGTGACTTTCCATGACGTTGTGGCTGGAACTCATGGGGCCCTCTGATGCAGGCACACCTTTGTGTTCTTGGAGCAAAAGGAGCTGCATGGATTTACATCAGTGTTGCATGTCTCCTGGGCTGCTTGGTCAGTCATGCTATAGGGTAACGGTGAGAACTGCCACTGGAACACTGCTAGGACTGGAGATCTTCTCCTTGCTGAGGCTCTGCCACCTGCCCAGGCTGCAGTGCCCATCTGTAATGTCCCCATCTACTCACACCCCAGTCCTGAGCATGCCAGCAGGGAAGTGTCATAGTCCAGCAGAGCCAACGCAACACAAAAGCAGGTATAGGCAATTTTTTTTGTTCATTTTAGAAAACTCTAAGGAGCTGCACCCCCCATGCTAATGGTACTGCCAAAGGTAGGGATTGATGACACGGATCTCAGCCTGTCTTGCATCTTGAGTTATCACCTGCATTCACAGAGTGGGTGTGAGATCTGTGCTGGGTCTGGCATTGCTGTGCATGGCCAAGGTTTTGACTGTCCGAGGGCATGGTGCTCCATGGGTCCCCGGCAGCCCTTGCTGTGCCCAAACACTTGATGCAAGAGGAGCTCTGCTCCGACTTGGCCTGGTCCAGCTTCGTGTGGTCACGGCAGAGCAGGGATGACAGGTCTGGATCGTCCCATGCCCCTTCTGAGACAGCTCAGCCTGAAAGATCAGGGAATCACAATTTTTGCCTAATGGCTATGAGGATGTTGGGCTGAACTGTAAGAGGATAAAATACTGGGGAGGAATGAAGTGGAGGGGGACAGGACAAATGTCCCGAAGGGAAGCTGGGCTGGGGTTTGCTGAGCTGGGGCTGGGCTGGGTCTGAGTTTGGACTGGGCTTTGCTGGGCTGGGTCTGAGCTTTGCGGGTCCAGGGGATGAGAAAAGGCGAGGGCAGCTGGCTGGAGGCAGGCAGGAGGTCTGGAGCAGTGCCTGCGGAGCAGCCTGGTGGGGATTCAATCCGGGAAGTTTTAATGACACAACAACAACAACAACAAAAGAGGAAAGGGGGGAAAGGAAGAAAAGGCTCCTGCAGGGCTGGTTGCCACGGAGACCCCAAGGAAGTTTGAACCAGTCCTGCTCTTTTCACAGCCGCCTTTGAGCCAAGGAGGGAATTATGGCTGGCGATAAAAGGAGACATGTGGCCCTTTGCTCACAGGGACCGGCCTCTGCAGTTACGAGTTTTCGGCTCATTTTCCCCCTTGTCCCCTCCTGCAATTATACATTCGGATCTCAGGAAAAAAAAAGAAGGGGGAAAAAAAAAATCTAGGACAAGTTGTGCACCCTTTGCCCTGGGGACCCATCCCTGCAAGGCAGACCACTGCCTCTTTCAGCCCATTATTCCCCACTCTGCAATGCGCCGCCCCCGTTTCCTCTGTAGTTATGAAATTTTTACGTGTTCAGAGCTGGTGAACAGCTCGCGCCGTCTGTCGTCACACCAGCCCCTGCAACGAAACAGCCTCCATGAGGAAGGGGGGGCTCAAGACCTTTTCCAGGGGAGCTGGAGACAGTTTTCTTGCTTGCCGTGGCTCTTGGGTTTTTCTGAGGGATCTGGCTTACCAAATGCCAGAAAATAAAGTGAAAGGGATAAATTCAGCTCTGTGCTGCCTCCTCCAATTTCTTCAGTGACAGTTGCGTAATGCAAGACCCGAAGATGTGTTGCAGTGCTCAGGTTATGCTCTTGGGTCTTCCTCATCGCGGCGTTACAGCGGTATACTTACACTTCCAGTCCACAGTGTAATACGCTGCAAAAAATTGTGCTCGGGCCCATTTGATGTTACACACAAGGGACAAAAAGGCAAAGGGAAGGCAGAGGTGCCAGCAAGAGAAATGAGTCTCCTGCAGGCATACCCCAGCGCTGGGAGCAAAGCATATCTCAGCCTACAGCTCTCACCTCCTGGCTAGCTGGGCTCAGCTGGGTTTTCAGAGCCCAATTCTCCTTTCTCATGTGTTGTCAGGGGTATTCGGGTCTTATTGGACCTTTGGTGCTGTGAGTGTCATGGTGAGCTATGAAAGAGCAGTTATGGCTGGGGACATGGAGTGGTGACCGAGGCTGGGCTCTGCTCTCCCTCCCAACCCTTAGGACATTGCTCCAGAGCCCATTTCCCCCTCTTGTGCCAAGCTGTGGTGTTGGATGCTGTGACATGAATGAGGCACAGGGACAGAGAGGAGAGGCCAGGCCAGGATGGGTAACCTGCTTCTGGCTCCCACCCTGCAGTAGCCTTCTGCTGATGAGAGCAGAGCTACCCCTGGAGCCAAACGCTGAATGGGACTGGAGGGTCAAAGTGCCAATGCTGGGGCCGGACTGATGTAGTTGATATGGTTGTGCAGCCCTCCGTTTGTTTCCATCAGCTTCTTGGGTTTCTTTCTAAACCCAGAACTGTGTTTGAAGGGATCTTATTACCTTATTATCTTATATCTATCCTTGGAGGTTTTGGAGGCTCAGAGAGACAAAACCATGGGAAACTTTCTGGCACTAGTCTTGCGTTCAGCAGGAGACCTCCAAAGGTTCCTTCCCACCAGCACTTCTATGAGCTGATGATGCTGATGCTGTATTGTTTTACAAGTTAATCCACTATTTAGTCTAGCTTTTGTGCATGATAATAACACAAAGCACTTAAATAGTTCAGGACACCTTCACAGGAGTCATCCAACCAATGGGTTATAAAGCGAAGATCCTGCTTGTTCTCCCAGGCTCCATGCAGCAGGTAAGGCGTGTGGCTGGCCAGATAAACACTGGGCATGGTTCAAGCAGAAGTATGTCCACTGGAAGCTGTCCCCAAAGTGGGCACAGTCCTGGGATCACTGCAGGAATTCAGACACGAACCCTGCCTGCTCGCCAGAAGCTGAATGATGTCTGGTCAGCCGCCCCATTCCCAGTGATGAACTTGTCTGGTCAGGAGGAACCTGCCTTTAATGAAGGGAAGTTAATATCATTAAATGAAGAGCAGCTGCAACAACTGAGAATTATCTGGGCAAGTGTTTGTAGACGTGTTTTTGCCTGCCTTTGCCGGGTTTTAGCGTTCTGGATAGCTATGGCTCCCATTGCCACCTCTGCTCCCTGGACACACAACCATGCATCCCATCCTCCTAACCCCCAAATGGGCCTTACTTCTCAGCTCCTACCATGGTCCTGCTTTGCAGAGCAGCTGATCATTTCCGGGCTTTGTGCTTCATGCTTTCGCAGTGTCTGAGGACACTCCTGCATGCTGTCTTCAGATGAAAATAAAAGGAACTTGCACCCCTCAGAGTGTATGAGCATCAACTTCCCTGTCATGTAGCTTGGCAAGTGTGCCACCCTTGGAGGTCTTATTGCCAGGGGAAGCTGGAGCTTCCTGGAGCTAAAAAGCTAGCGGAGCCTCGCTTTTGATCCATGTAAATCCACTTTTGTTCCATAACAAGGCAGAAAAGCCATCTGGAGCATCCCCCAGCCGGTGCGGTTCTCTTTGTACCCACCTCACAGTGTTCCTAGTCCAGAGAGAGTAGTGAGGGCTCCTCAGGCCCTCCTTGGTGACTGTCCTGGCTTAAATTTCTCTGTCACAGTGTTACCACAGCCACATGTTCCCCTCCTGGGGTTACCCCCTCAGCTATTCTGGTATCCTGTTTGTGGGGCTAAGTGGTGAATCACAGCTGGGGACTGAGCTGCTGTAAAAATAACCTTTTGGGGGGGGCTAATCTCTATTTACATCAGTGTCACCTTCAGATATTGCTCCTTTTGCTTTGTTCTCACTTTTTTGACAGAAAGCACATACAGGAATTACTAGGTTTTCTGCTTGTTGGGGCAGGAACATTGTCTCTATGATCATGAGAGTGTATGTTTGTGTATCAGAACTTGGATATGCAGCATATTGTATCCTGCTTATAATTTTGCAACCAGTGGCTGATTCTCTATTACTAGGATTTCTCAAAGACCATCTTTATTTTAAAGGAAGAGTGTCCTAAAATGCAACACAGGTGGTGCAGTAATTACTCCTGACCTGCAAACCAGCCAACCTACCCTCGCTGTGCTCTGTGATCTGGGGAATAAGTGTGATAGGATGGGGGTGACTTGCCAAGAGAGCTTGGGAGTGTGGGACACAGTGCCATCCAGTGGACCCGCCACAGCTGACCATGTAGCATTATAATGTAGCATGGCCATTCGAGGTGTGTTTGAGGCACTGGGCTGTATAAAGAATCATGGAATTGTAGAATTGTCTGGGTTGGAAGGGACCTTTAAGGTCATCGAGTCCAACCATCAACCCAACACTGCCAAAATCACCACTAAACCATGTCCCTCAGCACCATATGATACCTTCCGGGTCCCACCACAAACAAACCTGGGCTGTTCAGCGAAACACAGGTACCAGATTATATCCCTGAAAACACCTGCCCTAAGGGGGGTGCCAGGTACCCCTTTGGCTACCCGGCAGTGCCCATTACTTGGGTGTCCCAGCTGTGAGGAGGCAGGAGGACAGCTATTCTGGAAGATGCATACATGGAGGACTGGCCCATCACATCCCATCTCCTCCAGCTCTCTGGGGTAGAGCTGCTCCAGGTGATGGAGGGGAAGCAAAATCCAAGTACACACTCACCTGTGTGGTAAGTGTCACTGAAGAGTGGTGGGAGCTCCCCTTGCAAGCAGACCACCTCACGCTCCACGCGCCTTATCTCAGGAGCACAGGGCAAGGGCAGTTCAGGGAGAAAAGGGCTCTAAGAGCGCCAGGGTGAGTAGGTAAGGCAGAGAAAAATAGCGAGCACCTTTCCCAATTGTTTGGATAGATTTCTGCTGGAAAAGCCCCTCCAAAGGAGGCCTTGCTCCTTGCGTGATCCTTGGGGGCACAGTACCACCTGCTGGCAAGGAGACGGTAGCATAGGGAGGGATGGGATACAAGGCGAAAAAACAGCCCTGGCAGTTTGCTCTTTTCCAGAATTAGAGCAAGACTCACGTTTGCTATTCATTCTGTCCAGTTTTAAATATTTGGGTCGCAAATTTAGACCTCAAAGTCGAGCCATCCTTGCAAGGGAGAGATGTCCCTCTCAGGCAGTCAGCATCACTAATGTTCAGGCCGCGATGTTTTTCCATCTGCAAAAGGAAGGTAATTCAAATCCCAAACCAGAGCCCAGTTTACCATATCTGTGTGAAGGGTTTATTTGGGTAGATTTTTACAGCTTTTTCTTTGGTTTCTTATTAAGCTGTGGTTCGAATAGTAATGTTTTTAACCCCTCCCCTCCTCTTCACCAGGGTGTGCATTACATCAACATTTCCTACCTTCCCTCTCAGCCCAAATTTATTTCTGTTCTGTTCTTTTCTATTCATCTCAGCACTGTTTAGTCTCTAACTCTCCCAGGCTCTACCCCACTTAAATTTATTTGCCTAAAAAGGCAAATAAATAGGACGAGGGAGAATGGCTTCAAACTGGAAGAAGGTAGATTGAGATGAAATCTGAGGAAGAAATTCTCTCCTGTGAGGGTGGTGAGCCCCTGGCGCAGGTTGCCCCGAGAAGCTGTGGCTGCCCCATCCCTGGAGGTGTTCAAGGCCAGGTTGGACGGGGCTTGGAGCAACCTGGGCTGGCGGGAGGTGTCCCTGCCCAGGGCAGGGGGGTGGAACTGGATGGTCATTAAGGTCCCTTCCAACCCAAACCGTTCTGTGATGCTGTGATAAAAAACAGCAGATGATTGATTTGAGGCTGTTAGCAGTTCATTCTCAGAACCCTCAAGTCTAGCAGACACGTTCACTCTTTGTTTCTTCTTAATCACTTTCTTGCTCCTGTGTGTTGCTGTTTGTCTTCTCCTTGGTTATTTCACAGAGCAGTTTCTGTCTTCTGGAGCGTGCAGCTGATTGCAAAAGGAAGCTCTGTGCACTTAGCTACTAGCCCACACAATGCGGCCAGGAAACTGTGGTCTAAAGCAAACCCAGAGGATTCAAAACACAACTCCTGAAAGCAATTGTTAAGCTACGTGGGTTCAAATATGATCTAGGACTTGATCCCACGCTTGGAACGTGGTCCCACTGGTTGAGGACGGGGAAGGGACAGGACAGTCACTGCTTGGCTGCACTCCCTGGATTTTGTTTTCCAAAACCTGACTCATCTATCAAAATGCACCTGACCGGTGTGTTCAGTGCTTTGGAAATAACAATTTTTTCATACCTGCAAAATTATCAGCTTGTACCATTGCAGCACCTGGGAGTTGCAGACACACCTGCGTTAACTGGAAAAGGGACTAAACTGAAGACTATGGAGTTGAATTTAGGACTCTTTGGGTAAGGTTCAGCTCACCTAAGCTCAGACGCTCACAGTGCAGGGCTCAGTCCGAGCAGGAGGTCTAATGCGTAGTCCATGCTGCGGCTGAAGGGTTTGGCTACCAGGGCACATGCGGGACTGGGACTGGATGTTCTCAGGGGAAGCTCCACGAAATGGTGTGAGCTAAGCTGACACTTAACTACTGACAAAAGCAGTAAGCAACTAAGCAACTTAAGCAACTGAGAAAATACCAAATTTTCTGGTAAGACAAGGACTGTAATACTTCAGAATTACAGACTCACCAGGAGGGCAGTTATGATTGAAGATCCATACTACAGGTTTGCTCCAGTTTGTGCTTCTCCACAGCCCCCAAGCATTTATGGAGACACAGTTTATGTCTAGAAATTGTTGAGTCGGGGTCACAGTCCAGAATTTTAGTCTTTTGCATCCACCAAATTCCAGAAAGACGTAATAAAGGCATCCTTTAAGGAATCTTCTCTGATGTTAAGACCTGACAGGTCAACATCTAACATCATAAAAGGAAAAGTCTGCTCTCCACATCTTTTCTGTCTCTCCACCAAGGGCTGTGTACCCATACATGCCACCTGGAACCACCTTGGTGCCCACAGAGCTCTCCATGAACCAGTTCAGCTCACTGATTACGCAGAATATGGCAAAAAAGTGCTTGGGCAAAACAGCTGTCAGGACTGCTGTTGAGAGCAGAAGGGGGATGGAGAAAGGACGAGGGGAGTGATCCCTCTTTAGGCAGAAGTGAGCTGTTAGACAGTCTCAGTTTGTCATTTATTGGCATCCTCAGATTCCCCTGATGGAGCCCAGAAAATCTACATGAACTGCTTGAATATTAATTATGATCAACAGCTCTTTTCCATCTATCCAAGATACCTCCTTGGAGGCCTCTCTGAGCTGTTGACCTTTTCCCAGGACCTTCGCAAAACTGACAGTGTTTTGGCATGACCAGAGGTGGGTGACCTCTCCTCTACTCTCCTATTTCCTTCAGGGTGCAAGGACTACCTTGACCCTGCTCTTCTCTCTATCTTGAGCAAACATACAGCTGTGCAGTCCCCTCATTTTGACTCTGCATGGTTTATTGTCGGACTTCTGTCTCACCAGCCTTCCTGGATGGCCCAACACACCACTTTATCTGGACAAGTAACAGCACAATGGCTCACTTCAAACTGGGTCTGAAGAATATCTGATCACTCCATCCCTTTTTTTCCTGGGTCGCTGCACAGACATAGAGTGGCAGGACCTTTCACTAGCAAAAGAAGGTGGAAATCCAAGATTTCAGTTTATATCAGGTCCAGACTGGGACTTAGATTGGAAAATCTACCATTCTGTGGTGAAGCTGGGTGAGCTCACAGTGCAGTTCACAGCACCCCTCACACAGTTTCTCTTCTGTGGTGAGAGGAGATCCTGGTGAACATGTACCTCAAAGCTGCAAGCCATCCTTTGGGTCCTCTAGAGACTCCTCCTGATGCTTCTTTTTATCTGCGTCCATCTCACCTGAGGGCCCACAAGGCTGTTGGATTCCCCATCAGTGTCCCCCTGCTCTGGCTAAGCTTCTGCCCGTGAGACAAGAAGGTGCATGTGGCTACCCACCACCATAGATGACTATGGATCCAACTGCTGGTCCCTGGCCCCATTGCCTCTCCAGACAAGACTACACTAGGAAGTCCCCACTGGTTACTTGGGTGCCCTCAGGGGGAAGTGGGCATTTCCAGAGGAGTTTCCTCAGTTTCCCTTCTGCCTTTCTTCTTTTCAAGTTTTGCATATTTCTGATCCTTTGACCTGTCCCTTGCTTTCATTTTTACCACCTTTGTAATTTGATTTTACTTTTGATCTGTTTCCCAGTTTTCCCGATTTTCTGTTTAGATTTTCAAATTTGGCTCATGCCCAGCAGTGACACTGTGCAAAAGCAGATTCCTCGGGAAAAGTACAAGAACAGAATGTGCACGTAGAGACTCTTCCCCTGAAAAATTCCCCAGACGCCAAGAATTTGCAGCTCAGGGACTTCCCCAGCCCAAGGTAGTGTTGATGGTTTTAGTAACAGGGTTTTTTTCTCTTCCATAAATCTATATGGTTTCTCCTGAAACTGCGTGCAAATATTTTGCTTCCGTGACATGGTGTAGCCTGCAGTCCCACAGCTCCTGGTGACAATATCTTGGTTGTATAAAGAATTGCGTCCAGTGTTGGTTGGTTGTTTTGTTGATTTTTTTTTTAATGACACCAGTTGGCTTAATTTGATGCCTAAATAATTCTAAGTTCTTGTCCACCCTCTATCAGCCACTTGGTCTGCAAGACCTCTACCATATCTCCATCACTTCGCTCTTTTCCAAATTGAAGAATCCCAGCCTTCTCGGTAGCTCCTTCTACAGATGCCCTTCTCTGATCAGCACCGCTCTAATTCTCCAGACCTTTCCTAGCTCTATTACACCCCTCTCTGAGATGGGAGGGGGGCTCCCCTCCCTGGATCTCAACTTAAATCACCACAAAATCAGACTGCTCACAGACAACAGTTGTTGTTTCTTGCCATTCCTGTTGGCATGAGCTGAGGAAGAACATAAACCACCCATATACAGATCAGTTGAGTGTTAGTAAAGCTGTGGAGCAGTGCTTAGGTCAAGCGATAAAGAAGCTCTAGAAGAGCTAGTCAGCTGTAAAAGTCAGTCCTCCAGATTATCTTTGATGAGCTGGGGATTTATTTACTCCGTAGCTGATAGCTGGGGGGAAAAGCATCATTTTCACAGAATAATGCAGCACATAGGAGGAGAATAGGACAGGACATAGGAGGAGAAATCTACCTCATGACAGGAGGATGTCTACAACATGAGTGTCTACATCTGAGCTAATTCACCAGTTTCTCTTTATGGATAATAAGTTTCCAACATACAACAGGCACTTAATTAAGTTCATCTTTCTGTAAAAATATCATCTCAAATCTCCTGGATGGTCATCATGGAGAACAGAACATCAGGAGTTACTGCTAAAGAGCAAGACAGGAAACATATCTGGAATATAGGCTGTTCTTTCTCCCCATTGATAGTGAAGATCCAGGAGAATCAGAGCAGGTACTGGGAAACGTGATGAAGATAATCAAAGGTACCAAATGATGGCAGTACTAAATGAGGGCTAGGACTCTTCAGCTGGAAGACCTGGGGTCTGTGGAAAGGATGCAAGCAATTCTTACTCGGGCAGTTGCCAAGCTGACTGTGGTTGTAATTCCTAACAACCACAGAAAGGATCACTTGCAACCTGGCCAGTCCACACACACTCAGTACGTGCCGTGCCCTGGAGTTAGGACTTTTGGTGCAGTCCCAGAATGTCTACTGACACTGCTGTGAGAGAAGGAGTTCAGCAGAAGCAAGAGGATCATGCAACATGCTGGGCCAAAGGTATGTCAGGAGAAGTCTTTGAGGGCAGGCATGTCATGTGACACCCCAAACTCTGAGGATGTCAGGCTATAAGGGAACCACTCAGCTGACACGCCTTGTTCCTAATTTTTGTATTTTGTTACAATAAACATCCTGCCTAGTCCCTGTGAAATGCTGTGGGCAAGCTAGTGTTATTAGCATTAACTGTACTGTTAAGAAGATTATGAACTCTTGCAGAAGTTGTGATCTGTCTCTTGGAATGAATGGACTTCCTATGAGCATGACAGAAATGTGAAACATCACTGAGGTCTTGAGGATGAGACATATTAACTCTGTGCTCCACAGAAGCCAAGAGAACATTGCATCTGAATCAGAGGACATGGCTTAATGGTGGTCCCACTTCCCCATTCACCTCCTCTTCTTTGGCATCTCATTATGCAGTCCATGAGCAAGGGGCTTGAAAGCATTTGTGCTGGTTCATCTCAAAGCTTTCTTCTGCTGAGAAAGGAAGGAGCTTTTGTTTTGTGTGCTAAGACACACGCAGAAGCCATGGTCATTTCATGGGGTCCTGGACACCCTCTCCAAAGCATACGACCTGCTGCCAGGATCTCTGAGCAGGATAGAATTGCATGGACTATTTTACAACTTAGGTGAAGAGTGGGGTGGGTTTTGCAAAGCCCCTGGGTGGGAAAGTGTGCGTATTGTTTTTGCCAATGCGAAGGATCAATATCTGAGTATCAGAAATTCCTGTGAAGCCAAACTCCAACATAGAGAAACACTGAGTGAGAATTTTTCTTTGGTTCTCATGAATCCCCCAAAATACCTTTTCTCCAGAATCTTACAATATATGCCTCTTTCTTGTAAATCAAATAACGTGGCAATGGAAATTCAATTACAAGCTCCCTGAAATGCCATAGATAAAAAGCTGTGTAAACTGTAGGCGTGAAGTAAGTACTAATATAGACACTTGCCCAAATGGCTGTAGGACAGTGGATAGAGCAACAAGCCGTTGACTTGGAAAACTATCTGGTTTAGAAGAAATATGGCCATTGTGCCTTGGCAAATGTCCCTAAAACCACTTTCAAAACAGCACAGATCAGATCAGCTCTGAAATAAAATAATTTAACTGGAGGGAGACCTACAATGACAAATCCTGAAGCAACCCTACTGGGATAGAGCAACATGCCAGGGCAGAAAACAACTGTTCTTCTTTCTCCAGTCTTTTATAGGTTTTACTGGCTTACGAACTCCATGACAAAAACTAAGCCTTGGCCTTGCACTGTGCAGTGGAATGGGTGGAGCAGTTAGAACAGGCTTCTCATTCATACAGATAGACGCTCTCAGGTACTCTTCCTGACCTCTGATTTCCTCCAGTTTCACTTCCCCCACTTTTCCTTCCCCTGGTGTCTTGTGCTCTTCTCCTCCCAAGTCCTCAGCACATCTGAGCCTCATCCCCACCTCTGACAAAGCCTTTTCCGTTCCTGCTGGCAGCACAAATGATTACTTGGCCCATGTGCTAAGCCACCCATATTCATACTCTTGGGCTTGCTTCATGCCCACCTTCACCACCAACTTGTCCTCCTCCACGTCTCCCCAGTGTCTCTCCTGACACCTTCTTCTCTGCTTCAGACACCAACTTACTCTTCACTTTATCTTCCCTCTGACCCAGTTCTTCACTGATCAACTAAACTCATTGTATTTTTCCCCAAGAGTGTCTCTACAAATGTACTCTTCACTCCTTCCATGAGGCACCTTCTCTCCCCATGCTTGGGTCTCTCATACCTTGTGCCCTAGATAGAAATTATAGGAAGAGGCCCTCATGCAGTGGCTCCCCAGTAAGCCAAGAAGGAAGAGATGTCTGGGCACAAGATGACCTCTCATGTTGTCCCCTATGCCTTCCCTTTGACACCTCCTGCTGAAGACTTAATCTCCAATTGTTCTGCCACTGTGGCTTGGGATGAGAAAAACAATAGGTACAGGTAGGGTTGTTCTTCCTTAGTCCACCACCTCTCTCGGGTTTCGCTTTGCTGGCAGAAGGGGGCAGGACCAAGGACAGGGTGTCTACATGAAAGACCCCCTCCAGGGCACCAGAGCATGCTCAGCTTGCCCAGAACCTTGACCTTTTCTCCTGACAGCTCTTCACTGTGGACATGGCCTCAGCAGGACCATAATGTGCATAGTCAGCTGTGACTTTATGGCCCCAACTCTAACACCATGACGCATGGCTGCTCCCTCCACCTACCCTATAGTTCCCACCTCCTCCCCAGATGCTTACATACCATTTGAAGTTCCCTCCTTCACACCAGCCAGAAGGCAAAATATCTTCTGCCAACCATAACTCTCCCAATATAAATAGATACTGTCAAAGATGTGAAAATCTGGCTGTAGTTGTGGTCTCCAAACTGTATGGGAAGACACCTCCCTCACATCACAGACACTTTCCAGGGGGCACAAGGCAGGTGTTTGTGTCCTCTTCCCCATCACTGCTTGCTGACCTCCCTTGGCAGCCCTCAGCAAGCTGGTCTTTCCTTAGGTATTCTGTCCAGGATTGAAAGAGTACATAACAGTCTTCTGCTGGCACTTCATCGCCTGGATCCTGGCCAGTCCTTTCCATTCTTCCTCGCCAGGTCCCTGTGAGGATGCAGAGTCCTATGGGGTCTATGCCTCTCTCCTTCCTCTACTAGGCTTCATGGCATGCCTGGGAAGCTGTCCATGCTTCCCAGACATGCTTTGGGACATCCAAGAACTGCCAGAACTACTAGAAGCACCTCAACTGCCACAGCTTTGTCCAGGAGCCACCACCCCTCCTGCCCCCTCTGAGCTACTGGCAGAGGTGCTACATGAACTCTGCTCTGCCCACCAGTGTTCACAAAGTGGACTTCCCTTAGCCAGTTCACTCGGACTGAAGCAGGACAGGGAACAAACATCCAGGCAGCTCCTCTGATACACTGAGGGCTATTGGCAGTGCTGAGCACCTAGGAGTGGCTTAATGGTGTCACAGCTTCTCCGAGAACCTGGGAGAAGGGACCTTGGCTGCTTTAGTACTCAAGGGTCTGGGGACTCTGGTGCACCAGAGCACCTGAAGTGGGACATCAAGTCCCAGCAGGAGGACTGCAGAGGCTGCACTGTAGCCGCCTTTGCCAAAGACATCAAGACTCGATTGTGACGCTGGTGAGCATGGCATGGTGTTCTCCATGTGTTCCCACTCTCAGATTTGGAGGCAGGTGGCTGCCTTCTTCCTGAACTGCTCCCATGGCCTGGTGGTGTCTGGCTGGGGATGTCTTGGCCCTGTGGTTGAAGGAGAGACTTGCATTCGCTGATGTGCTCTCATCAATACGAATATCCATGATATCCATGATATATCCATGATATTCGTATTGATGCCCAGGTTGTATCCTCTGAACGCTGTCACGGTAGCAAGAAGTGAGCCAAGAAATGAGCGGGTTAGCAAAAGCAACCCCCCACTCCCAGGCATTCCTGTACAATTTGGTGAAAAATAGCATCAAAAGACATTCCTATGCAAACCCTCCTAAACAGGGGTAGCAAAATCAGCAAGTCGCTGTGTCTCACCTAATGAGCCCTGCCAAGAGTAGAAAAGGAGAAAAGCTTCTCAGAGGGGTCGGCAAAACGGAATTTTGCTGCTCCTTGACTATTTGGGCAACAAGGTTAAGATATGAGGCTGCAGCAGAGCAGGTTCAAAGGGAAGGCCATGTCAGTAGTGTCCTAGGACAGTGAGGAGTACTACATGATGGGGAGCTCTGTAAGGGATGAGGACAGTTGGGTTGCCCTTCTTAACCCCATTTTTCGTGGTATCTGAGACTCCTATCTTACCCCCTTCATGAGGCCACAGACTTTTCTGACATGTACACTCCTCTGCTTCTCTTCCCAAACAACAACCCCGTTCAGCCTCCTGTGCCTCCATGGTTGAAGGGGTATGGCCCAACACAAGACCGAGCATGGGAGGAGAGCACGGCTTTCTCTTCTTACTGTAGTAGGACTGGTGTGAGGTGAAGACTGCTACTGTTGTCCCTGCTTACCTTAATCCCTCTCCTAAAATCATCAGTCCTTGCAGCAGGGTTGTGCAGGCAGGAGGTGGGACAGCCCATCTCTGTCATCCAGGCAGAGGCATGGTTGTAGAGATGTTCTGCCCTGGGAAGGTGCCATGAGTCCCTATGTAGGAAAACAAAAAGAAGAAGCCCAAGTGCATACTGGAGAACAACACTGGTGTCAGTAGTGGAGAACAGGTCTCAGTAGTAGTCCCCCATCATGAGACGTTTGAGGACACGGCTGCAGGGATGGGAGTAATTACAGATTCAGCTGGAGTTCTTTAAGTTTTGCACATTAGGAAAAGGTTCTTCACTGAGATGGCAGTCAGTCACTGGAACAGGCTCTCCAGGGAAGTGGTTATGGCACCAAGCCTGTCAGAGTTCAAGGAGCACCTGGACAACATTCTTAGTCGTGTGGTTTAGTGTTAGGTAGTCCTGGGAGGGAGTTGGACTTGATGATCCTTACAGGTCCCTTCCAACTCAAGATATTCTGTGATTCTACGTTTCTAAGCATCACTAGGAAGTGCTACCGTTCACAGCCTTGCACACACCTTTACGCTGTTTGCAAAGCAAAACTTCCCAGGTACGCAACCTGATGGAGGAGGGTGTGAAATACAGCAGTGCACCACCAGCTCAGCAAAGTTGCCATTCTCATTTATTGCTTGCCTGGGTAGACTGGTTTCATGTGGCTATTTGCCTATCTAGAGCCCTACCACATACGTGTCTCCATAGCCCTGTGATTTTATGGGAGTGTTTTCAGAGCATGGTGGTTGCGCTTTCCTAACATTTGTCCCAGTGGCCACCGTTAGGTTCTGGAAATTTGTTGCTGAATTCCTCTATGAAAGTTTGTGTGATTGCACTTGGGAGGACCAGGCTGGGCATTAAACAATCCTGCCCCTGGGGGGTCGTGCATCCACAGGACAAGTGCCCAGAGAGGCGTGGGGATCTGCATCCTTGGAGTTCTGCAGGACTTGGCTGGACAAAGTCATAGCCATCCTTATCTAGATTTGACAGCAACCTGTCTTGGGACACAAGGTTGGTCTAGAGACCTCCAAAGGGTCCTTCCCACCAATGTTTCTACGAGATATCTGCTTGTGCAATGCATGTTTGGTTATATGAGTTTGTGGGAGTGTGCTCAGGCCACACGTTGGGGTGCCACGTTCAAGGCCAGGTTGGATGGGGCTTTGAGCAACCTGGTCTGGTGGAAGGTGTCCCTGCCCATGGCAGGGGGGTTGGACTAGATGGTCTTTAAGGTCCCTTCCAACCCAAACCAATCTGTGATTCTATGATCTACCTGCTACGTCCATGAACATGAGAGCCATTGGCAGTGAGCCCTACCAGGGATGTGTTGGGTGAATGCTGGGTGCCGGGCACAGCAGGTGCCTCTTCATCTTTTCCTTAACCCATCCCTTTCCTTCCCTGCACCAACAGCTGCCCGCAGCCCTGTGGCACCGCCAAGGGCAGCGGTCAGGCTTGGAAGTGGGATGTTCCCCTTGCTGCATCCACCGTTATTATTCCTTATTCCATACGGCACCGTCGAGCATCCCAGCGCCTGGGATGAAGATTGGCAATGCCCTGCCGCGGTCTGCGAGCCCACCGAGCCCACGGGCCACCCGCAGGGATGGAGGGACTTGGTGGGACGCGACCCGGGGCGGCGTACCCGAGGGGCCGGCGGGTCCCCAGGGAGCCCCGGGGGTGCCCGGCGTCGTCCCGCCACGGCGTCGCCGGCGGCTGTGGGACGGGACGGGACGGGACGGGACGGGACGGGACGGGACGGGAGGAGGGGGCCGCCCCGCCTCCCGCTTAAAGAGCCGCGGCGCCGGGCGGCCGCGCAGCGAGCTGCGGAGCGGCACCGCCGGGCACCATGCGCTCCGCCGCCCCCGGCCGCGTCCTCCTCCTCCTCCTCCTCCTGCCGCCGCCGCCGCCGCCCGCCGCCGCCTACTTCGGGTCAGCGCCGCCCGCGGGGCCCCGGCACCGCCTCCGCCCCGGGGCTGCGCCGGGAGGGAGCGCGCAGTGTCCGCGGGGCTGCGCGGGGAGGGAGCGCGCAGTGTCCGCGGGACAGCGCTGGGGGACCCCAGGAGGGAGCGCGGATTCTCCGCGGATGCTCTGCCGAGAGGAGGCGCGGAGGCTCCGCGGGGTTGCTCGGCCCGTGGGGGGGGTCCCGGCCGGGGAGCCTGGGGCGGTGCGTGGGGGGCGGAGGGGGGTCCCGGCCGGGCCGCTTCGCTGCTGCCGGGGGGGCGTTGTGGGGCAGAGGGGTGGGAGAAGGGGGCAGGAGGCAGGAGCCCCCGCCGTGCGCCCGGGCACCCCGGAGAGAGGGCACCCCGGGGGGGGAGCATCCCCGCAAGGGTGGGACGGAGGAACGGAGTGGGAGATGCTGTTAGCTGGGAGCAATGGGGAGAAAACCCGGCTTTCTTACACTCCTTGAACTGTGCTCCGCTTCTGTTCAGGATGTGAAATTAGCCCCGGATAATGGCTTTGCTACCTTTCTCCAGGCTGCGTCCCTGGAGGGAAGAAGGTGGGAGGAGGGGGGCTGGCAGAGGGAGCCAGGGCTCAGCAGCGGGGTGCGGGGGACACGCGGGTCCAGGGAGGGAGGATGGGCTGGGGCACGGAGAGGCAGAGCTGATGCTCCAGCCCGGGACACTGCGTGGGGCCGCACGGGCGCGATTGTCCCCGGGTGCGTGTCCTCCCATCACGTTATAGTTTTCTCGGGTTAAAGGCGAAGATGGGTTTTTAGGAGGTTAGATCAGTGCAGAATTTTCTCTGAAGAAGTGTTTTGTTCTGTTTTGTTTTCTAATTAAGCTGCTTCTCAGACAGGTTTTCAGGCTCTCTTACGGTAACCAGAGCTGTTAGTTCATATATCTCAGTGCGTGCAGCCAGAGGGACATAAACGTTAATGCATTCAGACACTGCTGTGAGTGATTGTAACACTCAGGGCAGATCTGTGCTGACTTCCACTTGTGGAGTGTTGTGGTCCCTCTCTGCCGATCCTCCCATCACATGCCAGACGCTTCTTCTTACGTTTGCGTGCGAGTGTCTGCTGGCTTGGCACCGCTTACCTAGGACAATGCTTGCTATTTCATTTCTGTTGGGAAGCTTCCTTAGAACAGCTGGATTTGAAGTTTATTAACGGTATGATTTAGCCTAACTCATCTCTAAGCTCCTGGTGGCAGGGGGGGACTCCACCTTTCTTGGTCATTCATAGTGTGTATATATAAAGCAGTTGGGTTGCAGTGAGCGTTTGGCTTTCCAGGTACAGGGGCACATGCACATGAGTGGACTCAGTGGAAGTGAAAATGTTTGTGCTTCGCTTTTGGATAACCAACACAAAGCAGTTACTGGCTATTGCTCTGTTGTTAAAGCATTGTGATTCTTCATTTTGTGACAATGATCTGTTTGGTATAAGCTGCTTTCTGGGCATGCAAAATCTGGATGTGCTGCCTTTTGACGATGCCTAGCTTAGAAGCTGAGGCTGTAGTTTCACTTCTTAATGTTTTTTCCTTGGGGTGGTTGACGCAGGTGTGTCCTGTGTATTCATAGAATCATACAATAGTTTAGGTTGGAAGGGACCTTAAAGATCATCCAGTCCCACCCCCTGCCCTGGGCAGGGACACCTCCCACCACCCCATGTTGCTCCAAGCCCCGTCCAACCTGGCCTTGAACACCTCCAGGGATGGGGCAGCCACAGCTTCTCTGGGCAACCTGCGCCAGGGGCTCACCACCCGCACAGTCAATAACTTCTTCCTAATATCTAATTTAAGTCTCCCCTTTTTCAGTTTAAAACCATTCCCCCTTGTCCTATCACTCCACTCCCTGATCAAGAGTCCCTCCCCAGCTCTCCTGGAGCCCTTTCAGGGACTGGAAGGAGCTATAAGGTATTCTCACCTCTTCATTTAAAAATCACAAGGAGGAATACAAGAAGGAATCTGAAGTCTGAGAGCTCAGGGAGTGTTTGGTGGTGATTAATAATGCAATACAGGGGTGCTTTCAAACACAAACTGGAGTCCGTAAACTAGACAGGAACTTGAATATTTCAGAACTCCTGATGTGAATGCCTGATATGGCTCATCTTGGGAGAAAAATGATCTCACATCCAAACTACTACTGAATGTGAGGGGCCCTTAGACCCTGATTCAACATTCTACCTCTACGCTTTGCTGACTGGGAGAGACTTAGGCACATGAGCCAGATCTTGGCTTTCCAAACACTTAATTAAGAAAACCTTGCAAAGATGTAATAAAAAGTCAAGGAGGCTTTTGGGTGGCTATCTGCAGAGAGAGGACTGGAGCCCTTTTTGTTGTGTACAGTGGATTTGGCAAATATGAAGTATTGCTGTTTTGACAGCAGTGAAGGAAATACCAAGTTTGAATCCATCAAAGGTAAGGCAAGAAGTATAGAGAGTAGTCCACCAAAAATGGTCCAAGGGCCCAGGAAAGGTGAAGATCACCTATAAATATACAAAACAAAGTCTTGCCAGGGTGAACACAGCCTTACAATGGAGAAATAATCATAGAATCATAGAATAACGGCAGCTGTGGACAGATCTCAGGAGAGCGCATCCCCAGTATCTGGGGTTGTTTGGCGCTCTGGTGTCAGTGCCTTGGCTATGTTTGAACAGGCTTTCAACTGCCAGTGCTGGGTCCACAGAGGGGTAAATGACTTTTAAGAATGAAGGAGAAAATAAGCTCTGCGTGAAACTTGGTGCAGTTGCTGTTCAGGTTGTGTTGGGCTTGCCTGGCTCATTAGATGCAGGAATCCAGGAGTGGCCATCTCCCTTGCATATAGACAGCGTACACCTCCTCTTTTCCTTTGCGCTTGTTTTGTTTTGACCTTTGCTTCAATCTTCCCCCATTCTGCAGCCTCCTATAGGGTATTCCCTCTGCGTCTTACCCATGCTGTTTCTTTCAGGGTGTGCAACTCCTCGGGTGGGTGGGAGTCCCTCTAGACCTCACTAAAAGCTCTCAGGTTCCTGTTGCCTTCTTAGGGGCTGTGTTTCACAAGGTGAAAAGTAGTTTAGGATGTGCTGGAGGGCAAAGAGCTCCTCAGAGGGGTGAAGGGGTCAGTAATTGCCTTCTTCCTAGAGTTAGGTCAGGGCAGAATTCAGAAGAAACCCACCTCAGGTAGGACGTTGTTGGGTAGGCAGAAGCAACAAACTCGATTAAAGCCTTCTTCTGGGGAGACCTCCAAGGAGCAGGCTGCAACATGTCTCATTCATGGGCCAGTTTGGCCTGTGCTCTGTGGGCAGCCGGATCTGCTGGAGCATTTCTTTGTAACTTGTCCTGAAATACCTGTGGTAGGTACCGAGGCGCCAGGCTTCCTGCAATTTCACATGATGTGCTGTCTTGATTCACAGCTCCTCTTAATTCAGCCTACCCCTGTCCTCTGGAGGTAATGCTAGTTCTGCTCCTATCAAAGTCAGTGGTACAAATGCTGCTTGTTTCATGATGGAATTATTTTTTTGGGACCCTTAGAAAGTAAAAACAATGTGGGACTTGCAGGTTTATCGAAGCTTAGGCTTGCATAGTTTTGAAAATAGCATAACATGTCAAATGACATCTTCATGTAAATATGAGTACCTGTATCTTTCTAGAGATGTCAAGTAAGCTCTAGTTTTCACCCAGTTATTCCAGTTACCTACATTCCTACATTTTCTTATCATAGAATCATAGAATCGTCTGGGTTGGAAGGGACCTTTATGATCACTGAGTCCAACCATCAACCCAACACTGCCCAAACCACCACTAAC
>RSEF01000027.1:172854-187307 GCA_003993805.1 Himantopus leucocephalus | reverse complement strand
GCTCCAGCCCCTCAATGTCTTTCTTGTTGTGAGGGGCCCAAAAGTGAACACAGTACTCGAGGTGGGGCCCCACCAGTGCCGAGTTTCGTAACTTTTTTATTGCAGCCTTTCCCTGATAAATCTAATGGACCAGATCTACTACAAATAGAGACGCTGGTGTCCAGTTCTGAGTGCTCCTGGGAAGATTTCTGAAGATGTTTCTCTTCCTGTTGAGCCAATAAATTAAATGCCCATATTACTTACAGGCTGTGTAATCATTCGTCAAAGTACAGTATATCGGGAGGGTTTGTTACAGCATCTTTTTTTTGCATTGTCAGTCACAGAGAACACTGGGATGTTTAAAAAGAGTGTATTGGCAGAAAGAGAGCAGAAATGGAGAGGGAAGGCAATTTTCAGCCGGTGGAGTCTGTAGATGAATTCTGTAGTGATTGCCACAGCAGAGATGATGTGGGACGACAGATGCGTTGACTAGGTAAGGGCTTTTCATGGATGCTCTTGGTTATCTTCAGTTTCCAGATTCCCTTTAGTCACTATCTCAGGTTATCATATTTTCTAAAAAATCTTCCCACTGGGTGTTGAGCGTTTCCTGTAGGGAACGCTGCAGGGAACGTGGCCAGTCCTGGGTTAGACTGAAAATCTGATCTCCCATGTGACGACTGAGCAGACTGCTGACCTGGGTCGGAGGGAGTGCACTGCCCCTGAAATCAAGAGCTACATGGAGATGTTTCATGTGATTGAGTTGAGAGGTGGAAGGATGTAAACCACGTATGGCCAGACTGTGGGAGCTCTGAGCAGGTAAGGGCGAAGAATCCAGTGCAGTTAGAGTGACCCACGTCAACCAGTGCATAGGCACTAATTGCAACGGTTCCCAGCTAAATCCTCACATACCTCTCATCCCCAGACAGAGAGCTCTTCTGATGCAAGATTTTTATATGCTGTTCTCTGTGGATAATTCTTTTTAAAAACTGAGTCTGTATCTGGACACAGCTGTTGCTGTTCCCAAAAAGGGTTTGCAGCAAGCAGAAAAGCGTATTTCCAAGGGCTGCAACTCATAACCTCCCTTAAACCTCACTTGAGTCTTTAATTCAAGCTGTTTCTCTTTGTGAGGAGCAGAAAGCTTGACAGAAAACCCGGAGGATAACAGGTATAAAAACACCTGCCAGAGGGTCTGAAATGACAACTCTGATGGAAAAAAAAGTAAAAATAAACCTTTGAGATCAATAGTTTATCCTGAGATGCTGCTTTGGGGATTTCTGCCACCTTCTCTGTAGAGAGCGTGTGGTACAAAGCGTGGGAGATCATCCCGTTTAGTCAAGACAGTACAACACTGCTGGTGGCCGTCCATTTGTCCAGGGACAAGTGCTGAGGATTAAATAGTGTTGCTCCTGAAAGGCTTAAAACTCTATTCCACTGAGCTGCGAGGGAGCGAGGAGAGCTGAGGACCTGCTGTGCACCGTAGTGGCCTTGATTTGATCTGTCATTGTCCCTTGTTCTCGCAGCCTTTCCCGAATGCTTGTTGCAGCTATCTGTGGGGTGTAGATAGTTCAGTGGAACATGAAAGGCCTGTGAAATCAGATATGGAGTACTGTTGTGGCTCCCTTTGATTTTTCTCCTTACTTGGGAGAGGTAAAAAAGGCATATTTTTAGGGGGTTTTAAGACCTTTCAGATCCAGAGGACATTGGGCATTGCACAGGAACAGGCTCTCATTAAAAGTCTCTTAAGCAGCTGGAATGTGGCTGGAAGGAGATTAAAGGAAATAGATGAATTTAGCAAAGTGCTTAGACAGAAAAGTAGAGAGAAATAAAAGTTTGAGATCCTTATTGTTCTTTCAGATTGCTAGCAGGTGTGCATTAATTCAAAGAGTTTACTTTTTTTTTGCCATGTGATCTGTAGATAATAAACTCTAAATCATCTAAAAACGATGTGCAGTTTGCCTAACTGCAAATATCTGCATATTTTATATTTAATCTTGTAAGAATGTTCCCGTACTGTGATCTTGATCTGATCCCATGTTAGTTTTACCCTAATAAAACACAGTTATAGTTAACATAGTCAGAGCCTGCAAGTCTCTACCCATACGGGTGATCTTAGCTGTGCCTGTTATGACTCTGACAGTGGCTTCTGCTCCCAGCTGTGCCACTGCTCAACTGCATGACCTTGGGCAACTCCTTTAATTTCTCTGCCGACTTCTCTAAATTGAAAATTATGCGAGACACTAGTTTTGAGAGTTTTGTCTGTGCACCAATCTTGTGCAATGAATCCCGATCTCTGTAGGAGCCTCCAAGCACATCGATATAATTTTGGCATGCTGACAGTCGCATGTCGTAGGTAACGAGTGTGATAATTTGCATCAGGGGGACTTTCACAGAAAGGTATATTCCAGGTAGCTTTAGTCACATGTCTTAGATTAACCAATTTACTGCTTATTTTGTTTACTTCTCAATGCATTATTTCCATAGGGTTATTTTCATCCTCCATTTCCAGAGGAAAACCAAGTTACTTTGTGTGTTGCAACTTTAGATATTCACAAACAATAATAAAAAAGAAGTCTTGAGTAAGTTTGCCTGGTCAACCAGCTATTTGTGTAGAATGCTGTATTACCTCTGTCAGAATTTAAAGTGTTGCCAGGTCCAATATTAGAAAGTGTTTTTCATGGAATAGAATCATGGAATGGTTTCGGTTGGAAGGGACCTTAAAGATCATCCAGTTCCAAACCCCCTGCCCTGGGCAGGGACACCTCCCACCAGACCAGGTTGCTCAAAGCCCCATCCNAACACTTTGAAGCTTTTGCTTTGCACAGTGTAAAAGATGAATTAGACTTGGTATCTTTGCTCTGTGTGTGATCCCAGGCTGTATTTGTTGTGTGCTATTGCAATTGCTCTGAAAATGTAATCAAATTCTTCAAAAGTTGTTTTTGTGGTGCCTATCATTATCTTATTTGAGTTTTCCACCAATATTAACATCCAGCATCCTTCAGGGTCTGGACAATGGCAGTACCACCTTCTCCCAAATCTCATTGGCCACTGGGGGGTCACAGGACATCCTTGAGATAATACCTCTCCAAGACTATAGGCATAGCTGTCTTGGGTCAGACCAAAAGTTCATGTAGCTTCACAACTGGATTTCAACACTGGGTAACGATGAGCATGAAGGCAAAAGCATAAAAAGGAATAGGATAGCAGATAGTGATATTTTCTCAGAATACTCTCCAGCTTCTGATGGTCTGCACCTCAAGAATTCCCTGTGACAAAGTATCTTTGTGTTCAATGGTCCCTTATGAATTTTTCTTCCATGGTTTTGTTTGAATACATGTATACTTTAACATCCCCACTGTCCTACATTGAGAAGGGCCGCAAGTTTAACTACTGCCTCTGTACCCCATTTAATCTATTTTTAGTCTATTGATTAATAAGTTAACATAATTCCCCCTGGTTCTTGTACACGAGAGGTAGGAATAATCTTTCCCTATTCACTTGCAGATCAGTCATTATTTTACAACCCTGTGTTCTCCTAGCATTCCTTTTTCTCCTAGTGGAAATTGTGGAAGATAGCCAGTCTATTTGTCTTCATACACAACCTATTATCGAAATCTGCTACCTTTACAAGTCCAAGTAGACTGTGTCATCTGGCTTATCCTTGGTCTTTCTGTTCAATGACTCCTTCAAAGACCTCTCGTAGGTTTATGAAGCATGACTAATTTCTATGGAAGCTGTGTTGACTCTTCTCCACTGTTCTGTATTTAACCGATGCCCACTAATTCTACTCTATTCTTAGAGTTTCTTAACAACTTTCCCAGTACAGGTCTCTCCTGTGCTGTGTGTATCATCACATCTCTTACAAAATTTGAAGATCCCTTTGCCACCTTTTCTCTATTTTACTCTCATGCAGGTTTAAGCAATGTCTTTTGCACCACGTTTTCCTTCCTGAGTCAGCACTCTGATGTGAATATGACATCCAGTGAGCTACAGAAGAGCACACAGTCTTGACTTTACAGTTGCTGCTTGAGGAAATGCATTAAAGCCCCTGGCAAACCTGGGAGAGGTCAATAGCCCTTAGTTAAATTGTGTCCGATTAAGGTCTGAAGTTCTGACTTGAGCTTTCATCTTATGTGTCTTGCTTTGCTGTTTACCACTAGACTAAAGCATTATTTACTATATCTTTTCCCCATGAGAAGGGATTCATGGATTTCAGGCCAATATCCTAGCCCCTTGGGATGAGCATGTATAATGACAAGAACAAAAAGTGAGCAGTTATCTTGCAATTCTCTGTTTTATCCCCAGTTGAGGTCATACTATTGGACTCTCTTGGAAACAGAGACACCAAGCCTCTACACTAGAGCTCGTGCTGCTTCTGAAGCCCCCATGAAAACGAAGGGCTGAGAGCTGAGCACATCTTTCACAGGAAAGAGATGACTAGTTTAAATAGTCGGTGAAGGTGCTACTGCTGTCTCAAAAACATCTGACAAGGGATGAATGCTGGTTTAGCTGTGATGTAGGACACTAGAATGAGGATGGAGCCTAGCAGGAGGGGAGCTGTCTTTGTTCTGAGAAGGGATTTTTGGGAGTTAGGATGCTTGGCATGGGTTGTAGTTCTGTTGGTATGTGGACAATCAGTAGTTTGGTATACAGGAGTTTAGTAAAATTGCATATGTGGCTTTCCAGCAGTGAGCAATTTCAGTGCTGTTGTATGAGGCTCTTAAACTCTTCTTTCCAGCATCAGTTCCCTTTTTCTTATTTCTTCTCTCTGTGCTGTGAACTTGGAAAACTTTGCTACATCGGAGTGCAGATACAGCACAGCAAATGGAGAATAACCGCATCTCACATTTAACTTATTTACGAGTGCACTTTTCTGGGATGTGAGTGCCGGAATCCCACTACCAAGCAAAGTCCAGGTCTCTGACTCTCTGGGTGAGTGTTGTTCCTCCCCCAACTGGCATAATAGCAACACCTCTTCCTGAACCCAGCATTGTCCCAGTGAGTTAGGTACAGTCTGAACAGTCCTAAGAAGTCAGACTTTTGTTGACATCTAAGCCTCTCCCTGCCCATGCTGGAGTTGGCATTATCTTGATCTTCTTGAGCTTCAGAGCTTGTGCAGAGCATGTGCTTATGCACCCAGAGAAATACAACTCCAACGAACATGTATATCGGTTTTTAAGCACTGCAGTGAGTCAAGCTTGCTCATCATGTGCTGGTCTCACTCACTTGGGTCGATGTAGTGTCCCTCCAGCTCAGGATGGCCATGTCCCTTGTGCACCAGCTGCTGCCGCCCTCTGTGCCATGTTTGGTGCCAGATAGGACTTTGAACCGTGCAGTCTGAATTGCTCTCTGAAGCCCATTGGGCTGTGTTAATTCCAGTTTCTTGGGCTGAACCTGACCCCAGATATCTGTCTCTGCTCCCAGTATCGCCTGTTTCTCTCTTGGCTCTCACTGGAACATCTCATGTTTCTGTCCCCCAGTTCAGCAGTGACAATGGGATTAAGAGATTGTTCTCACTCACTTGGTTCCTAAAGTTTAATACTTGCTGCTATGTGATTCACAGTGATTGCTTGGTTCTTGGTTAGTTTGCAGGTCTCTGGGTGGTTGCCATGTGTTAGTTAATCACACTTGTGCCTAATTACAGACATGTGAGTGCATCTGGAGGTTGTAGGCTACTGTGAGAATGCAGAAGTGCTGCGGGGTTAGATGGGCTGCACTGTGCTGTAACTCCCATGCCTGGGTAGACTGGATTGACTACAGAAAGATCTAGATGGCTAGCTCAGAAATAGATGTCTATAAAGTATGCAGAGGACCAAAATCACAGCTGCAGTGCTTGACTTGCATCCTCCATAACAAAGATTATATCCCTTATAAGAGCATGGTCTTACTTGAACGTAGAGTATTAGGAATGTCTGTCTTTTGTGGAGTCAGGGAAGTTTTCAGTTTGGTCACCTCCACCGGTCAAAATTCTTTACTTGTGCACTGGAGTGTGGTAGACAATGTGGACACTTGTCATGTTCACTGACACAGATGTTCCTCTTCTCTCTCTCTGCTGGCGCAGCCTGGCATTTGCTGTGTGGAAACGCCCAGCTGGAACATGACCAGCCAGCCCTGGTCAGGTAGTTGAGTTGTGAAGGATCCATGTTTTACCAGGAACCTGATAATGGTGCAGAGGGGAAGAATCTCACTGCTGTGAGGGATTGCTTCGTTGGTTTTGTACCAGCCTACTCACTGGTGTCCATCTCCATCTGGCTCGGTTTGCTCAAGCGCTGAGCTGTGTAGGGAAGATGATGGAGAGTTGCTGTGCCACTGGTGGTGGGGGGCCCAGCAGTCAGATAGTCTTCTCCTGTAGATGTGCTTCAGAGATTGCTCCTGCTTGCATCCCTCCCTGTTCAGCTTTGCTTGTCTGACTCCCACGCTCCCTTGGTGGAGCAGCACAGCCCAGTTTGCCTGACTGGGGTAGAGGAACAAGACCCAACTGGCTCACCTGTTTGTCCATGTTGAACGACTTGCAAAGAAAACCACGGGGTTTGGGGGAAGGGAGGCGTAGTCTGCAAATGTTAATGTTGGGGCAGAGATGTGTCTGTATGTAAAGGTTTAGGAGGTTTCCATTTATCTGTCTGGTTTTGGTATTTTTCGGGGTGGGGGGGGTTGATGCAGTCTGTGATTCCTACCTGTTTGGTAATCAGGAGTGGCGTTCCTGATCAGGGTTGTGCAAAGACATGACTCCTCCCAGTTTGTTTGCAGCCCTCAAATCTTGCATCAATGTAGAATGATTTCCGTGTATTTTCAAGCATCCTAAAAATATTATGGGAGATAACTTTTGCAAGAAAAATACTGTCTTGCCGTGAAAAGTGAAACCATTTTTTTCAAAAATTTGTGACATTTTTCAGCTGAATCACATACAGACACATTGCATTTGGCAATACGTTTTTAATTGACCTTTCCTTTATTTTTTCAGCAAGAAAATGTTTTCCAGCAAAAGTCGTGCTTGCTCTAGAAGGGTGGTCATTGATAATGTCTCCTTATTGGTCTTTCCTAGCGATGTCTAGTGCTATGGCACCAGTGCACACAAGCCCCTGAAAGGACGCGGTTAATGCGTGGTGGAGTTAGCACAGAGCTGGGACATGCAGTGACCCGCAGCACACTGAGTAAAACAAATCTCTGTATGTGATGGTGAATGTTCTGCGAAGGAGACAAAACTGCAGGGGTGTAAACATGAACTCCTCATGGAGTGGAGAAAAGCTCCCGCCCGAGGTTGCTGGTGACAACACACATGCGTTTCTTCTTTCTCCCCACAGCGTTAGTCTGCTACTTTGCCTTGGTGGAGATGGGAAACTAGATTTAATCAATCTGTATTGATTAATCTTCTGAGCTGGTAAAGTACCCTGACCAGCAGCTTTCTGAATATCCTTCCCTCTGATCTTTGCTCTTCCATGACTGCTGTCTTCCATAACTCACTGTTTTTTCCGCTTGCTTTCAGCTTGACTGGGAAAGAAGCCCTGACCCACTTCCCATCCCTGGGACCCTCCACCAACTCTGCCCAGGGGAAGGTCCACGTGAAGCAGTGCGACTTGCTGAAGCTGTCCCGCAAGCAGAAGAGGCTTTGCCGGCGGGAGCCTGGCTTGGCAGAGACCTTGCGGGATGCCATCCGACTTGGGATCATGGAGTGCCAGTACCAGTTTCGCAGCGAGCGCTGGAACTGCAGCCTGGAGGGACGGACCAGCCTGCTGAAGCGAGGTACAAGGTAGTCTTTTGTTTGCAGTATCAAATCTCACTCAGTGCTGTAGCCCCTGGAACATGCATCTCAAATTAAGCAAAGTGGGGTGGTGACCAGGGATTGCAGAGATCATCTGTTTTGCCCCAGAATGAGACCTATGCAATTTTTATATTTTTTTTTGCCATAAAATATACCTCATCTTTCATGCGCGGTTTTTCACAAATTGAAATGTAGAAGGAAGTTCACACCTCCGCTTGTGGGTTTTTGTCCGAGACCAGAGTTTCCTAGACTGACCGTCTTCCTTGGCTGTTAATCAGGGATGATGCTGTGAAAAATAAGGGTTAGTGCTTTATGTCAAGGGACATTTTAAGAGAACACTCTTTTTAGCTCTTTGGATATTTTTGTATGTAAATCTCTGTTGTTCTCAGATACAGAGTTTAATCCTACTATACTGTTTGAAAAAGCTGTTTATCAGCCTTAAGTCATTTCAGTGCATGTTTACAAATATCTCCTCGGACCCTTTCACATATATTTGGAGTTTCTGCAGAAGTTCACACAGAGTGGGTAGGAGAGCCACTGGCTTGTGTTTCACAGAAGGCTTTAGAGGAAGAAAATGTCCTCTAAGCTCTGTATTTGAGGTAGGAAGGATAATTTAAATCCTTTAAATGGTAAGAGCCTGAGAAAAATGAAATAAAGATAGACCTTGAAACTATTTCTTAATAAAAGTTCCCAGAGCATGCACATATACTCTGCCAAACCTGTCCTCATCCAAACAATGAGTGACCAGCCTGGTACTGAGTTTCAGTTTAGTAGCATTTACTAAGTTTCAGTCTTCAGTATTATTGAATTTCAGTCCTTTGATAATGTTTAGTAAGGTAATGTCTTTAAAAAAAGGAGCTGAATAAGCCAATATTAACTTTGATGAAATAAAAATGTTAATTTTAATTAGCATCGGTGTTGAAACTTTTTAACATTTCCATTTAAAATTATCAAATTTTATTAAAATAAAAATTAAGTCAATATTTTAGTAAACCAGCACATACAAGATCAGATTTACTTCATTGCAAGGCTTTACTGTGAATTTTTTAGCACACTGTAGAAGAAGCTGTTTGTGATCATTTTTAGTGACTTTCTGACATCTGTACCTTCATCAACCTCAAAGAACTTGAAAATGACAATTGAATAATCCTCACCTTCAAATAGCTGGAGAACATTTAATTATCTCGTGGTGGCATGCCTCAACATTTCCATGGACTCCTGACTGACAAAATAAAATATCACCTGTAATTTAAAACCTGTTTTGGCAGATGAGGATAAGTGCTTGAAAACTTTTATTACACAATCTTAAGGATCAAATGATGATTTAATACAGAAAAGTATGCTATATACATCTCCTATGTGAGAGGACAGTTGGCTGGAAGCAATTGCTAGTTCACATTTTCCTTTTACTTTCAAATAGGTTAGTTCCTTTCACAAAGAACATGAACACTTTCAGCTGCCACTTTTGATCTGTTTCTCACATATTCCTACTGCTGTTTTGTTGCTGCCTTGGAAATTGTTGGTCAGACTATGCTCCCTTCACCCAAGTAGTGATGAAGAGTTTTGGAAATTATTAAATCATTTGGTATCGCCATGGTCCTAGAGAAACGGTAAAGAAAAACACACACTTTTTATCAGTCTTTAATGGTCTTACGAGTGCAAGAGGGGAAAAAAGATCATGTCCCAGTGAGATGGTTCATTTTTGTAATAGCTGGAAAGCCACACTTAATTTGCAGTGACAACTGAAAAACTGCTATGACTGATTGGCATCACCTACGCTGTGCCTGCTTCTACAGATGCCACCATCTTTTTTCCTGTATTTGCATACTTCTAGTAAGTAAAAAAAAAAAAAATAAAATGCCAAGGGCTTTCTGGCTTTTGAAATGCCAGATTTATTTTCACAGTCTGTACCATTTGTTGTTTTACATTGACGCTCAACTGGGAAACTCCTTTTGCATAACCTACGATCTTTCTATGACTATTGCCGTCACTTATGGGGACTATTACTCTTCACTGATCCGTGCAAAATCCTTCCGTGTCCCTTCTCCACTTCTTAAAAAATCCATGAAAAGAGCAAAGCAATGATGATCTTTTGGTTTCCGAGGTGTGCCACAGAGGCAGTCAATTGCACTGGAGGTCAGGTGAGCAGTATTTCAACTCGAACAATGTGGTGATTTGGGGGAAATAAATATCTATAGCAAAGACAGCTCAGATCCAGCCACTCAGAAAAACCCTTCTTGAGAAACGAGCGCTCTACAATCTGTCCCTCCATCAATGCATTTCATATTGGTCAGACTCTTTGACCTTCAAGCAGTGGCTTCATTGATGTCATGAGGAATCTAGGAGCAGTACAGCACAGGAGCAGTGGCTCAGAGATGTAGAATTTCCATCACTGGAGATTTTAAGAACTCAGTTGGACACAGCCCTGAGCAACTTCATCTGCCATTGGAGTGAGCCCGGCTTTGAGCAAGAGGTTGTACTAAAGACCTTGAGAAGTCCTTCCATCCTAAATCTTTCTACAATACTATAGCTTTCTGGTCTGCTCTTTGTTTGTTTGTTTGTTTGTTTTGTTGTTTGTGGTTTGTTTTTTTTTCCCCAGAGAGATGTCTCTCTCACTTGCTCTGAAGTGCTCCCACTATCTTTATTGTAGCATTGAAAAATCTTTGACCCTGAGCATCTTTCCTTTGGCAGAATCACCACATGGCTAAACTCCTTCTATTATAGTTTTCCTTGTGGTCTAGAACACACCACACCACAGAACAGTGTCTTGCCATTGCAGCAAACGTCCTTCTGTATTTATAGGCTGCTGAGCTAAGAAATAATTCCAGAGAGCTCAGGGGAAGACTTGGACATGTGCAAGGATCTACCAGGGGGAGCTGGCTTGCTTCAACATCTTGAAATTCAACTCTGCGCTGGATGTTTGCAACCAGACTGACTACTGCCCAGCAAAGACATCTGCATTTAGATGTTCCCCCTTGCACGGAGTGTTTAAGATTCATTTAGTCACTAGCAACACAGTCAATGGGGTCAGGAGAGAGACTCACCCCTAAACCAGACCCTGACAGCCTGGGCATCTGCTTCAGGCTCCACTGGCTGTGGTGATGAGAACTCCATTGACATAGTGGGAGGATGGATAACCAGGACACGTGGAGAAACCTTTGTTTAGATGTTCTCAAATCACACTTGTTGGAGCTGATTGCTGCTCATTTGTGCTATGTCCTACTGAAAATCCGGCTTCAACAGCTGCTCTGTTGCTCATTGTTATTCCACAAGGGCTTAAGGACCATTCAGTTTTTCCTTTACTTCTGTGATTTGTGAATTAATTAAATGGATGGTGATCAGTGCCTGATGACAAAGTAGAAGGAATCATCTTAGACTTTTCAGACAAGCATTTGGGAGCCTGGTGACCCTGAACGTCTGCCATAAAAGGAGGTGGGAGGGGAGAGAAGAAGGAGACGATTTGAAAGTATGCTCGTTATCTTCAGTTACTGCTGTCTGCAGTGGCCTGACCACAAGCAATGGTCTCTGATTTCAAGTGGGTTGAAATCTGTCCAGCACTTACGTGGAGTGCCACAGAAGAAACCAAACCATCACTGGTCAGAAATAGCAGAAGCAGTGTGGTATTCCACAAAGTCAGATTTAGCAGGGTATGTGGAGCTGACTGGTACTGCTAGCTTTATATGGTATGGGAAAGTGTTTTGAAAATGTTCTCCTCTCTTCTGGTATCAGAAAGATAGGATATTGGGAATCTGGTAAGGATTTGGAGATAGCTACTTGAATTATTTTTCAGATTTACGATCTCAAATGTATCTTATCCTCTCTTTACCCTTCTTTTGGGTTAGACACTGTTTGAAAATGTGTGAGCATCATGTTGCTATCCATAATCTGTATTGACTGTGTCCCATGTCAGCTTTTCCAAAACTTTTGATAGATTTGGTGACATACATTCATTATTCTTCCAGTGCCCTGAGAGATTTTATAGAGCATCATCAACCAGAGAGTTTAGTTTCAAGTTACTTGTTCCAGTGATACAGCAATTAAAATAGTGAGGTAGGAAGCAGTTTGCTGATTGACCCCCTTGACTTCCTCCACATTTTCTTGACTCTCTCATCCACGTCCATACTGTTGCTCGATCTTTCATCTAAAATTCTGGAATTCCAATGAGCTCCTATGAAGTCTGCCTTCAATTTACTAATGCAGCCTCTCCATTATCTTCATGATTAGTCAATTTTCAATTCTTTTCACTGATAGCTAAGAACTCTTTGTCCTGTTCTCTGGTCAGATTTATGGTGACCTCACCCAGATCTTGGCAGTCAGTAGTCTGATCTATTATTACAGCTGGATGGGAATTCTTTGAGGGAACAGAATGATGGAAAGATTTGAGGTTGGACTGGATAAATTCTAGAGATCCCTTCCAACCTCTGCTCAAAGCAGGGCTAACTGCAAGACTAGATCAGGTCTCTGTGGTTCTTTCTCTCTCTTCCATGTTTGGGGGAAACAGATTTGTTTCCTTCTGATGTGGAAGAAAATTTGGAATTTTTGAATGTGGAATCTTTGTTTGCTTCAATGTGTTTCCTTCCATGCAATGTACAAGTGCTCTATTTTTCATAAACAGAAATTTTTCTGTTTCGGCCAATCTTATCCATTCCTGCACTCTGAGCTGTTGAACAGGCACCTGCCTTTCTCTTCATTGCCCTACTTCCTAAACTGTGGACTTGTTAAGCAATTTCCCATTAATAGTTTTGTTTTCTGCAAAAAAAAAAACCTCTTGAGGAAATGCTAAGTTTTTCCCCTGGATCCCCTAGGAGAGGAGGTAAGTAATCAAAACAAAATATTTTGGGGTTTAGGTCAGATTTGTATCAATCAGTGTTTTCGGGAATTTCTGTGGGGAATTCATGGCTGCCATATCAACATACCCATTCCTATCTGATCCCATGTCTTCAGACTGAATTTCTATTCAGACATTGTACTTTCTTTCCTGGTTAAAAATGTCATGGTGTGTCATGGTCACATACTGCAGGGCAAATGTAGCCTAGCTGGGAAGCCTTCTTTAGAAAGGAGAATAGCTTCAGCAAGCATCACCACAGTCACTGGGAGTAGATACTTTACAGAGAAGTCAGAGAATCCACTCATGTGCTGGAGAGTCTGTCCTTGCCCAGAATGTTCTTCAACATGGAATATTTCCCATCCAACCTACAGGTGATCCTTCCATACGAAATGCTACTACTGTGCCAACCCAGTCCCAACGAAAAACATTTTTAAATAATGGGTCAGATTTTTAAAATATTTTTTCAGTCACTACCAAATATTTCCTGATTTTAAGCCACAGCGAGACTTCAGTTGACAGCTTCTATTCACACCTGTCAGCTCTGTGGTGAGGATGAGGACAAATGGAGTTTCATGACTGTCGCTTTTTGCAGTTGAATATTTTCCCAGGGCTGTTTGGCTGTTGTCACCCATCCCTTGATTCATGAGTGGTCTCCTGTCTCCATATTGAATCAGTCACAGCCACCAGGTGAGCCTGGGGTGTTACTACACCGGTTACTTCAAACCTGATATTGAGATCCTCTGCTAGGAATGGTGTGCAGGTAATGGAAGAGTTTTGTCTCTTTGTATTTCTAAGTTTTGTACTTGGTTGTAGTTCATGGACAGTCAGGAGAGCCGGTGAGGTGGATGAAGACCTTGTTTTGCCTTTCCTGCTCCTACCCTCTCCTAATCCTTCTCCTGTGCAGGTTTTAAGGAAACTGCCTTCCTCTATGCAGTGTCCTCTGCAGCTCTCACCCACTCCTTGGCCAGAGCGTGTAGTGCTGGGCGCATGGAGCGCTGCACCTGCGATGACTCCCCAGACCTGGAGAACCGCAAGGCCTGGCAATGGGGTGTTTGTGGAGACAACCTCAAATACAGCACCAAGTTCCTGAAAAAATTCTTGGGTCAGAAGAGGATTGGCAAAGACCTGCGAGCCAAGGTGGACATTCATAACACCAATGTTGGCATCAAGGTGAGGAGCTGCAGCAGCAGGCCTAGAAAGAAGTTAGGACTCAATGTAAGTCGTCTAACTCATCCTCAGCTGAGGCTGTTTGTGAGAGGGGTATTCACTGCCCCTACTCACAAACCAGACCTGTTTACCTGTGTGTTGTGGACCTTATGGTACTGAGAGCTCCCTGGAAAGTCTCCTGAACTCTGGTGTGAGGAGCTGCATGTTTGGTGTGGCAGAGTAACATCCTGTATCTTCTGGTGGTATGAGAGGTTGAGTGACAGCAATATGCAGCACGGTAACAGCTGTAAAACTCACTGGGATGAATTACTCCATGGGTTATGCCATGGCCACAGGGAGTTTTGAGAACAGTTAGAGCTTCCAAACTGCTGTGACATGTGAAGTAGATTAAGGGTTGACACTCTCGAGATCAACTATGAGTCTGCTGGCAATTTACTATGGACCTAGTCGTGTCACAAGTTTGGATCAGGGAGACCAGGTCATTTTGGCCTGTATGTTACAGCTACTGACTTATCACTGTCTTGATTTGAATATACCAAAGGGAATCCACTGTGCTGGAGATACTCAGTTTCATGGTTGACTATTCCTGCTATTCCGAATAGGCTTAGTAAAAATTTGTTCAGTATTCAGTATTCAGCCATTTGTCCTCATTCAGGCTTTCTGCTCTCTGGCTCACAGTCAACTCTGTAGCCATTCCTCTGCTTGCTTTTTTTTTTTTTTTTT
>RSEF01000027.1:147291-172754 GCA_003993805.1 Himantopus leucocephalus | reverse complement strand
CGCCAGGGGAGGTTTAGGATGGATATTGGGAAAAATTTCTTCATGGAAAGGGTTATCAAGCATTGGCACAGGCTGCCTAGGGAAGTGGTGGAATCGCCCCTGTAAAAGATGAGTAAATGTGGTGCTGAGGGACATGGTTTAGTGGTGTACTTGGCAGTGTTAGGTTAATGGTTGGACTGGATGATCTTAAAGGTCTTTTCCAACCTAAACAATTCTGTGATTCTAAGTATTTCCAGGCTGTCTGCAGTCTGAGGTATTACCTCTACCCAGAACCAGGCTCATGGTCCTGGCAGATAATGACTACCACTTCTCTTCCTCATCAGGCTGTGAAAAATGGTCTCAAAACCACATGTAAGTGCCATGGTGTCTCCGGCTCATGTGCTGTCCGGACATGCTGGAAGCAGCTTTCGCCTTTCCATGAGATTGGACGACTGCTGAAGCTGCGCTACGATGATGCTGTCAAGGTCTTCAGCACCACCAATGATGCTGTGGGACACTCAGAGTTGGCTGGCCCACAGAGACACAGCCATTCCCCCAAGCACCCCGCTTCGCCTCGCTCTACTGACCTGGTGTATGTGGAAGACTCCCCCAGCTTTTGTCGTCCCAGCAAATACTCCCTGGGAACTGCTGGGAGGACCTGCTCTCGGGAAGGCAACTGTGACAGCATGTGCTGTGGACGAGGCTACAACACCCAGAGCCGGCTGGTTACCTTCTCTTGCCACTGTCAGGTGCAGTGGTGTTGCTATGTTGAGTGCCAACAGTGCATGCAGGAAGAGGTGGTCTACAGCTGCAAGCAGTAAAGTCAGCGCTAGAGGGTCAAGACCAGTCCTAGAGTACAAGAAAGCAGTAGGGAGAGAGAGACATGATTCTCTGCTGTGGCGTGAGGGCAAAAGCAAGCCCCAAAAATGTCCAGTGCTCCTACTATCTCCATGTTGAGATCCTCTGTTCTGGGGGAAGCCCCTGTACGAGGGGTGAAAACCAGAGGTTTTGTCAGGTATCAGGTCAGGGAGGAGGGAGAGAGAGTGGGGGTAACGTAGATACAGCAGAAACACGGGAGCGGTCAAAAATACCTCTCTTGAGCTAAAACTTGTACTCTGTCTGCAGGAATATCCCCCTCCTCCATCCCTCACTTGCACTTATGTAAATGCGTTGGGGTGGTGACACTGAAATACCGAGGGCTTGTGCCCTGGTTCCTGGAGAGAAGAGAATTAAAAGGACTAGGGAGGCAACTAACCAGAGACTGGATCCTGATGTGGCAGGGACAGCCGTGTTCCTGCACCAAGGCAAAATGACTCCGGCAGCAGGGGATTTCCAGTGCTGTTCTCTGGGAGCTGGTTGAATCCTTTCTGCTTTGAACTCAAAGACACTCTGTTGAGTAGTCTCATCTTGATGCAAGAATTGTGCCTCAGAAATACCAGTTTACAAACAAATGGACCTCATGTCCATCATCTCCCAGGTCTATAGTTTGGACACTAGACTCCAAGTGCATTTAACCACGTTTTAACCTTGCTGTACACAGGAGACCTGGAATTGCCTCTGTTACAGTGCATGTTTCACAGGAACTCAGCCGAGGCCTGTGAAGTTACCCCTCTGCAGCTTGCTGCCTTGCAGGGGGCTATTTTATGGTGGTGGATCCAGGGTGATGGTGCCAGTTATGCATCTCTCTTTTTTTTTTCCCCTCCAACCAAACTTCCAATCACCTTTTTGTCTTATGTGTGTCTTATGTCTTTGCCCTGCTGCCCGAAGTGCATTGCATCCCACAGTTCTGCCCTGTGCTAACGACAGGTAGAATTTCTGAAAGGGAATTAGGAACCACAGGAACTGGGGCATCTTAAAAAATTTGCAAGTCAGGAGTGACAAGCTCTGCACTGAGAAGTTTAGACAATGCAGGCATCTAGCACGAGAACCTGAACTGGGGAAAAGAGCCCCATCCATTGCAGAGTTGGGATCCCCTGACTTTGAGTCATGTTTTTCTAGTTGACTTTAAGTTGGACACAACAGAAACAGCCTGTTTTTTTTTTCTTTGGTTGTGTCTTGGAGAGCAGTCTTGGGAACGGCAGTGAGGCAGTCCCTGACCTGGCCACCAGGTGCACATAGAGAGGTGTAGCACGACATGTCTGGGTGTTGAGCACTGTATTCGCCTGCTCCAGGGCTCTTTGTGGTTAATCCTGCAGCAAGGGTTACCGTGAGCCACTCTGGAGAGCCCCTGAGATAACACAGCTGCTATATTTGCTCAGTTTTGGTAACACCTATAAACCAGCAAGCAGGAGGCTGGTGTGGAGATGGGCTGGTGCTGAAAATAATATGTAAATCCTTAAGCTAGCTACAGGTCTTTTAATGGGCTTATTCCTTTTTATCCTTTTTCTGGCTCAAGTTGACTTGAACTGAATTCAAGTGCTTATGACAGACATAATACTACAAATTGGGTTAATTGGCCTTTTTTTTTTCACCTCCTAAATACTGGAGAAATTAATATCGAACAGACTGTTATTTACATGTTGCTTTTAATCTTTTGGGAGTTGAAAGCTTCCCACGAGTCTCAGTGTTGAGCACTCAATGAAAAAACATCCCAATGAGTTAAAATTGTTAGAAACAGGCATCATAGGTGAAGCAACAAAGCAACTAGCTCTACGCTATTGATCCCAAGCCACCTGCCCCACTGACCTCCTGGCTTGTCCGGCATCGGAGAGGAAGGGAGTACCATGTCACAGGAGGGTTCTGTGGGGATCCCATCCGTTGCATGGAACATTCTCATGTAAATAGGGACTGGAACTCAGTGGGAAGAGAGGGGAAGCACAGCTTTGGGAAGCAGGTGGAAGAGACACCGCTGTGTCCTCTTGCTTTTACCAAAGCTGCACTTCTCAGTTCTCCACCGGGCATTAATTTCTGGGCATGCACCATCCATTCTCCACACCCAGATGTCATAATTTGAAGGTAGCTAGGATGCTTCTAGGTGGTGGAAAGTGTTCCTGATGGTCTTGTTTCTTTTCGTTTCCTCTTTGGGCTAATGTTGATGAAATGTACTGAGGGGGTTTGAGCAGACACACCACTGCAGGTTGGGATTCATGCATTGTGCAGATCAGGCAACAGGACTTGCACAAGGTCACTGCAGGCAAGAACTCAGGACAGAACTGGTTTTCAATGGCTTAGTAAGTTCTGTCTCCAGCTTTGCCATGAAGTTGAAGAAGAAAGAACACTTCTGTAGCCTCCTAGTAATGTTGTCTGGGTCAGTGTCACCTGACGGCTGCATCCCACTGAGGGGATATGAATATGCTCTCTTGTTTCTTAAAAGGACGAGCTGTTTATGTCACTTTGAGTGTTAGTTCTTCTCTTAAGAACTTCCTGTTCACCAATCTCCAAGTGACCCTGCTGAGCAGCACTGTGTTTCACCCTCGCAGTCGGAACTGTCAGGCTGCATGCTGGGAGCAGGTCTATGAAGCTCCTGCCCTCCAAACCAAAGTTGGACCTGTTGGAGAGGATCTACCATCCATCTCACACATAAGTGAAAAATCTGTTCTCTCCCCTCCTCAGTGACTCCAGTAACAGCTTGTTGGAGCTTGGCCGAGGTGGCTGTTGGGCTTCCGGCTAAAGAGGAGCCTCCATGGGCCTGGCTGGTCTTTGTAGGGCCTTTGGGGTACTCTCCAGGTACCTGCAGAGTGCACTCATTTCAAAGTAAAGCTTTTTGTCTTGCTCAGACTCACTCTTCTGTACTATTCCTGAAAAGAAAGAGAGGAGAAAACCACATAAGAACAGACATGTAGGTGAGTCTTTTAGTCTTCTCCAATGACCTGGTCCTGCTCTGCGGTGACTGTGGAAGGAAATACATATTACTAACACCTTTCATTTTCCTGTCAAGAGCATGTCAAATCCATAGGCTAGTTCTCCTGTCCTAAAGGCCAGCCTGGCTTCCGCACAGCAGAAAGTGTTGTTATAATAATATCCTTTATCTGGCTCCAAATGTTGCAACACTTCGAGCGGTAGGTGAATGCATTTCAGAGGCATGCTAGGTGTTTTGCACGACAGACTCAAAAACAAGGCCAGAAGAATAGTAAGATGATTATTTAGGCAGAGAGGAATATGGTCAGACTGGTAGAACTTGCAACTTTGGTTATTTGTGTCCTTTGCATCTGAAACACTGATGTCTGTGGGAACTGAAGGACAGGTTTGCGGCAAGGGGACTAGATGCTTTTCTTTAGGCAACCAGATCAAGCCCCTTCAGTGTGGATATTTTGGACTGAAGTGGTCCTTTGGCACTCTTTGAGGCAAAGATGACACATTTGAGGCAGAATTGGATACTACTTTGCAGCACTTGAAAAATAACTTGTTTTGTGTGTGCGTAGCCCATGTTGTATGGACATTCCTGCTTTTGAGGTGGTGTCACCAAGTCCTTTGCTACTGAAAACACTGATGTCTGTGAAATGTGCAGGGATTATCTCTAGCAATGGAGGTTTTTAGCAGTGATCTGTGTTACCATTTGAGCTGTGATCTGTTGAAACTGGCAGCGTCTATGCCATACCATGTCTTTGTCCAGTCTTGCTGCCAGCAACTATGAGGTGGAGCTGCCCTTTGTCTTGAGTGTTGGGTTAGCTCAGTCCCATGGGGATCTCAAAAGAACTTTGTTGAAGTCAAAGAATACGGTAAACAAAGTAAATTGACAGATGAGGTTGTGCCTGGAAGTCCTGGCACCACACAGGAATTGTAGACTAAGAACTGGACAAAAAGATATTTCAGGGGAAAATTAAGTACTTTTTTTTTCATGTACCAAAGTGGACTTTTGTGCCTGCAGCTCCTTGACCTCAGAGGTGGCTCAGAGCTGCTTGAGAAATGGAGAAATGGAGAAGATCTGAGGAAGAGATGGTTCATTCTCTGGTATCCTTGGGGGGAGTTTGGGCTCAGTGGAATATGGAGGTTTGGCATTTGACTGAAGTAAATTTTGGTTGTAAGCTGTTAAGCCAAGCCTGGACAAGGAAGTCTGATGTCCTCTGGCTTTGCTCTGCAAGCTTAACTCAAAGCCTGTCTCAGCCCCTCCCTGTCCCAGCTGAAAAGCTTTCCGTTCAACCCCCTCCAGTCAGAACAGACAGCCTCTCTCAGCCTGGAAATCAAATGATGAAAACTGATGGGGAATAAATAATTTAAAACTCCCCATATAAGGTCTGGGGACAAGGCTTGAGCATATTTTGAGTTCGAGGCGATGGTGATATCACTGCTTGTGGTATCCTTCAATACTAAGCCTTTTAGAAATGGTGCTATGGATAAGGGAGTGAAAAAGTTTGCTTGAGGCAGATAGCTTGTTTTTCCTTTTTTTTTTTTTCCCCATTTAGTTATCCAGGTCTGTTTTATCACCCAAACTTGAGATAAATTGGGTTGACATTCAGAAATGTGATTTACTTCATCTAACAGCCATGGGAGTCTTTGTGTGACTGGGAAGCAAAACTTGGGTCTGTTTGGCATTCAGTTTGCTTGGGCTTGAATTGTATTTTCTTACAAGAATCAAGACCAAGCATCATCTTGAGCAAAGCTCTTCCGCCACCTCCTGGAGATATGGCATGTGAGAACCTGGGCCTCCATTTGGTCTGTGTGTGAGCTTTCTATACACTGCACACCTTACGATGTACTACAAATCCAGGGGAAGTACTGCCTTTTTGGTTATATGCGCAAAGAAGTTACTGGAATGACAGGCTGGAGGTGTGAGGGGATCACACTTAAGGCTTTACATGGAATTCTTTTCAGCAGCAAAGGCGAAAGCTTATGCCTTGGCTATAAAAAAATTCTTTCCCAAGTGCAAATGTATCTCAACGTGATTATTGATGGCAAAAATCTGAGCTGCACATGATTTCCTGTATAGCTTTTTGATTCAAGAAGAATCCTTTCCTCTGTGCCTAAGATCCAAGTAACCCGTGAATGGTGATAGCTCTAATACTCCTGCCTGGCTGTGATCCTCACTACCCACACAAGGGCTACTCTGCAGACACAGGTTACTCCCTGTCCCAGTGTGTACTTCCTAGTCCAGTTTTTATTGCCTCTCCTGGTGTGTTGTGGTGCTGGGTTTGGTAGTAGTGGATCCAGCATGCTTATTGCAGGAGGGAAATAACGATCCACCAGAAAACTTTTACTGAAGTGTATAAAGTTCTGGTGTGGATGGACCTCACCATCCCCAAGTGAACCTGCTTGGAAAGAAATCACGTATCTGGAGGCTGCCCCATAAAATGATTAGACACCAGTAATTCCTTGTGACTTAACCAGGGATCCAGGCAGCACTGTTGCTGTGACAGAAGGGCGGCGCAATGCTGGGGTCAAGGGTGCTTTATTAGATCAATAAATAGGGCCACGTGAGCCAAGAAACACTAATGAGCAGAGTAACAAACCCCACTCATGCAATAGCCACTTCTACACCCTCAGACACCTTGTGTAAGACTGGAAGGCAAATTTGCGACGATATAATGTGTCACTTGAAGAAAAAAAAAAAGGCTGTGCCTTAAGGGAAACAAAACATTTGTCTACCTCAAGATGTACAACTTGTGACAAGAAGTATCGATGTTATTTATATTCCTTATGTATCCTCTAGAAAGCAAATGGTGCTATGGGTTTTAAGTTGCGTTACAGTCCTGCTTGTACCTTGTCCTAATTTTTATATAATCCCTTTGATTGTAACATGCATATTTGTGTAGCTGGCTGTGTTGTCCAATGTTGCACTAGTGTCTGCACTGCTGGTGTTCTTGTCAGTCAATAAATACCAGTTGTTTTCTAAGAATGTACATTTCTGCCTTTCAAGGAACATGACCGTGAAATAGCTTTGAATAACTCCATTCCTCCATTGGCACATTGGTGTTATTCCTTTAGTTCTCCTTTATCTGCACCCTCCCCAGAAGAGAACTAGAAATATCCATTTCTGCCCACCCAACAATAAGGGTTGCCCAGGTGGGCTGAGCTCAGGTATGTTTGTGGTAAGGACATGTGACACTAGTGAGCCAAATCCCATCAAGAACGCGTCAGTGGCATCTTTCCTGTAGCAGCAAAACAAACTGGATGCTGGTGTACCTGGTTGCTCTCTTCTGCTGCTGGTGCCTCTGTGGCAGCAGTTTGGATGCAACTATTTGTGGAACTTGGCAACTGGGCTAATGCAACTGGTGCAAAAGTTGCTCAGCCTGAAGGGCTGTGGGTGCCCTGCGCTCCTCAGACTCTCCCTGGAGAGACAAGGGCGGTTGTCTGAGGGAAGCCTGTGGACATGTAGAGGAACACCAGATCACAGTTTTTACAGGGAGGGATGATGGAGCTGGCCTTGTGCTGCAGTGATGGCACCAGACTAGCGGCTCTTCTTGCCCTTCAGCTTGGGCATGTGGGAGCTGCCAGCTCCAGCGGTCCTGAGTTATGGCTGAGAGCGGGTTTACCAGGTGATCCCAAATAGCTCCCCCAGACCTTGGTCTGGCACCCAGCCACCACAGCATGGTGGCACCTCATCACATTGTGGTGCTTGACAGTGACCACACAAGGCCAGAGGAAGGGCCATGGCCACAGGCTGTGTCTGATGCACATGCCAAGCTACGCCCTACGGGAAGCATGGTTAACTGCGGTGACCAGGGCTCAGCACAGTCCATAGCCAATGTGTGCAACTGCCCAGGCCCAGCATGACCCAGAGCTGCCAATCACGGGCCACAACAGAGCCACTTCACACTGTGGTTTGCTTTCTGGTTGGGATCTTGTTGCCCCGTCCCTCTTCCCTGCCTCTACCAGCTCACTCCTCTGCTCTTGAACATAACTTCTGAGTTTAAGTGGCCACTTAGAAGGGAGCATGGTGTTGCTCAGCCCTAATGGTCCACACAGAGCTCTCCAGCTCCTTGGCATGTAGTGAGCTGAAATTGTATCAGAAATACCATTCAGAGTAGTTGGTTTCTCCTGGGTAAAGCATGCTAGTGCACCGGGGAGGATAAATAATTCGAGACACTCATGGGTCCTCTCCTAACCCTCTGCCTACTCTTCTGGCAGTCCCTGTTGTCTCCTAAGGTCTGCCACAGGCATAGCTCGTCAACCAGAGCAGTGCAGTCCATGAAAAATATGCTAAATATGCTTTGCAGGAAAGATAAAGCAAGCAGTATGTCTCCATGGACAGGCTTCACAAGGTCAGTGGCATTTACCTGGAGACTGGATGAGATAAAGGGGAGCAAACCTAGCACTGGCCTTGTGCTAGGAGTGTCTGTGCTTGGTCAGCTTGGTGTCTCCAGGAATGCCCCCCTGCCCAAAGCAGCACTACTGAAGTGGGGTAAGCACCCTTCCTGGAAGTTCAGGGAGAGCCACGCAGCTCTCATGTATCAGCCTCTTTAGCTCCTTCATTGATGAGCATCGCGTGGCCTCTTGGGAAGATGCTCTTCTGGATGATCAGCAGCACAGAATGGAGACAACAAGAAATTATAGAATCTTCGAATGGTTTGGGTTGGAAGGGACCTTAAGGATCATCTAGTTCTACCCCCCTGCCCTGGGCAGGGACACCTCCCACCAGACCAGGTTGCTCCAAGCCCCATCCAACCTGGCCTTGAACACCTCCAGGGATGGGGCAGCCACAGCTTCTCTCATAGTGAAAATTTTCCTCCTGATATCTAATCTAAATCTACCCTCTTCTAGTTTGAAGCCATTCCCCCTCATCCTATCACTACATGCCCAGTCTCTCACCAGCGTTCTTGTAGGCCCCCTTTAGATACTGGAAGGGGCTATAAGGTCTCCTGTAATCAGTCCTCAGACAGGTCAGGAAGAGATGCTGAGGAGAGGCAGGCTTTGCCTGCGTGCTGTTTCAAGTCATTTGCAGGCTGAATCTGTCCCAGTATGTCACCTTAGGCATGTCCTAACAGGCCACTTCTGCCTGTCAGCTGTTTCATGGCAACAAAAGGCAGCAGGGCTCTTAAGTCCAGGGCCGGGGACTAAATGGAAACCTCAAATCTTGCTGTGAGAGGAAATGGTCCTAGAAGAAAAGGAGCATTGGTGGAGAACTGAGTGGCAGAACATGGTGAGATGTGGCATCCTCCCTCGGCAGCGTCAGGCAGTACAGAGCCTGGGCACACAAGGAGTTGCCCAAGTCGTTAGCAGGCAGGTGGTTTTCCTGAGGTCATCTGTTCCTGGGCTAACCATGATTTGAGGTATTTATTTTCTCTGTCCCACTGAGAGTACACAGAGTGGAGAGGTTGTGCCTGCACTGGGTGGGTGCAATGAAACCTCCTCGTGCTGCTTGCTCCTGTCGCAGTGGGATTAAAATGTCATGGGAAAGAGCTTCTGGCAAATGAGGCAAGTAGGATGCCTGCTCATTTGTGCGGCCATGCTGAAAATCCCCTGCCTTGCCGGATGGAGAAAAGCTGGACCATCGGGATTGGGCAGGCCTCCTGGTTTTCTGTGGACATGTCCTGGGTTTGGGGCAGACAAGCTGTGGTGGCTCCCAGCCAGCCCTGCCATCACTCTCCCAGGCAGCGGAGACCTCCAGCAAGGTCTTTGAAGTCACAGCTCTCACTAGGCAAGAGAGCAGCAGGAGCCCCAGACACAAAACCCAAAGGGTAGTTTGCAAGTCACATCTTAGATATAGGAAATGGTGAAAATACCTTTTCTTGACACATTAGTGTCCTCTAGGCCAGATTGCTTCTCTGAGTAGCATCATGGATGGTCAGTGTCCCACTGCTTTGGGGGAGCAGCTCAATGCAAGCAATTAATAAATGGCACAAATCAGATTCCTATTTCATGTCGTGGGTATTACCAGCAGGGGGTAGCTCTGGCAATTCCCAACCAAGCAATTTTCCCCTCTCATCCGCAATTTCATCTAAATTGTTGTGCAAATCAAACATCCTCTACAGTGACACCTGCAAAGTGTGAGCTGTGTGTCCTTAGCATGGCTTTGCCACTGTTCACATTATCAGCCTGGACGCTGAAATACCACCCAATGCTCTAGCTTCTTCAGTGCCAGCATTGGCTCTAACATGTAGGGGTAACGGGAGCAACTCCGTGGCTGGAAATCAGCCTGTCTACACCCGCCTGGAGAACTTTGCTGACCTGTATACTTCTGCAAAACCTCTGTGTGCTCTCGTTTCTGGAATGGCAAAGCCAGGACTCAAGGCTTCTTCTTGGGCATATGTTTGTATGTGCTTCTGATTCTAGTTTTCTAAAACTGAATGGTTTAGGGGTTTCCAAACTAACCTGAGATGTATGAAAACTTAAGCTGCAAATATGAGTCAGTCAAGGGAAAGAAACAGGCACCTCCCACAGCAGGGTATCTATATTAAAAAATTAGGGCAAATGAACTCTGCTAGATTTTTCCCAGCTGATGGTAGGTTTAAATCCCATAACTGTGCCTGGGACAATCGCCTCTGCAACCTGTGATGCCTTTGCTAATGCCTTTCTTCTGCAATTGTCTGAAAGGCTTTGTGAAAAGTTTCTGCCAGGACTCATTTTCAAAATATAGAAGGCATGATACCTTCTGCAGGCTTTTCTAGACCTAGAATGACTGTCTTACTCCCAGCACCCACATTGTCCCAAGGCTTTGATTAGAAACCTGTGTTGACAGTGTTGGATGGTATCGTCTCTGTCAGCTCCTAGCCCAACTACCCATTTCTATTAGCATCCCACACTATACAGCACATTTTAAATATTCATGCCTATAGATAAGACATTTTGGCAGCCATACCAGATAGAAACTACCCACCAAAATATCAATTTCTGAAAGCTTTGTATCCCTTTTATCTGTGGAGAGAGGCATGTCTCTAGTTTTCCATACTTACTGATCACAGAATCATAGAATCATCTAGGTTGGAAGGGACCTTTAAGATCACCAAGTCCACCCATCAACCCAACTGTCCTCAAACCAGGACACCAACACTGCCCAAACCACCGCTAAACCACGTCCCTCAGCACCACATCTGCCTGTCTGTGAAATACCTCCAGGGATGGCAACTCCACCACTGCCCTGGGCAGCCTCTGCCAATGTTTGATAACCCTTTTGGTCAAGAAATTTTTCCTAATATCCATCCTAAACCTCCCTTGGTGCAACTTGAGGCCGTTTCCTCTTGTCCTATCGCGTGTTACTTGGGAGAAGAGACCAACCCCCCACCTGACACTTCTCATTTCCTATCAAGGTGCATATTTTCCTCCTGAACTTACATTTCTCTGCTGCTTTTAACCTGGTGTCACAAATATTTTCCAGAGTATTTTGAAGATTCTTCTCCTTTTTGTCTCAGTTAGTAGAATATTAGGTCTGCAAATGTTGATGCCTAGGATCTACCAGATATTGATGATATTGTCAATATCTGTTGGTGAAACATTTTGGATGCAGAAATAAGTCCCAAGATGAGATGGGAAAGGTCCCTTCCAACTGGTATGTTAAAACCGCTCAGTTGCTAGCCCTGTTTTAAAGACCTTGCAGAACCAAGATGTACTACCTACAGGGACGCTTTTAACTAAGTGTACAACAGGGCACTTAGATTTTGTCACCTTTGCTCTATATGCTGCCAACTGCTTTCCTATATCACTACGGGCAGCTGGGAATTGATATTCAACGTTAGATCCTGGGCCCAGCATGTGTTGAGCTGTAAGACATTTGCTTTAGTGCCAAGTGCAGTATCATTTCTAGAGGCATGTGTGTGCTCACGTTTCAGCTGCTTTGCACCTCGACAGTCCCCTTATGTAGAGAAATTTTAGATGTCTGTGCAAAACTCTGCTTAACAGCTTTCTTGCATTTCCCCCTGCCCCCCACGCCAAGTCACCTCCACAGGTCCCCAGCTACACACACTGCTCCAGGTGCGTGTTCTTGGGAGTTTTTCAGGTCTCCTGTCTGACCCTGATGGGTCTGGTGACTCCACGCTATGTATAGATGGGATGAAGAATCTGACCAAGGCAGACGACACTAGGTGCTGCTGAAACGTCCCCAGAAGAAGGTCTTCTTGTGTTCAGCTCTTACCTATTCAATCAGTTATTCTTCTGAGTCACCTCTTGGCCCTTGGAAGGGCTCTGCTGTCAGTCTAAGCTTGCCTGATCCTGTTGTAGAGACACAAATCCATGCCCTGTGCTTGCCTCAATACCACCTTCTTCTTGACTGCTGCCTGACCCGATTTGCTGGCTTTCCTCCAATGCCCTGTACCTCACTTTGCGTTTTATTCAGTTTCTGCTCCCTCCCCCCACCCCTGATTCAATCCAGATTCTTTAACCTTCCCTCCGCGCCGCTCTTGCCAAAACCCATCCGCCTCTTCCATTTCTCCATCCCCTCTTGCTTTTAGTAGGAAAGCTATTCACGGCATTGCACTGCCCCAGGCAAGCCCCAGTGCAAAAATACCTCGGGAGCATGGGGGCATGGCTGGGGTTAGCAGGGTAAGCAGGGCCAAATCCAGCCAAACCTTGCAAGCACGCTGCTCAGCCATGCAGGTAAAAATGTACTACATGTGGAAAGGGAGAATGGTGGTTGGTCTCCCAGCTGCCTGTAAGGCTACAGCTATGGTTTGTGCTCCTCTGCAGGGCACTTCTCTCCAGCTTTTGGGACTTGTTCTTGTCCTGAGAAGAGCTGTCAGCAGGGTGTGAGTTGGAGTACTCATACGGTCACCCTGATTCCCATCAGAAAGTCGCCTGGTCTCAGAGCTGCGACATGTAAAAAGGTACTTGTCCCCTTTCATGTATCTCAGTTACAGTCCAAAATCAGGGCTTGTTTTGATTTTCCTCTCCCTCTTTCAATTTTGGGGCAAGTTACCCCAGTGTTTAATCCTGAACTCAGCAAGTCGAGTGATGGAGAGAAAGAAAGGGAGAAGATGAAAAAGAGCAGTGAGAGCATGAATAAGAAACTGTAGCGTCACCCAGCTGTGGGCACAAGTGACCCACAGGGACAGCAGAAGCCAGGAGACAAGTGCAGATGAGGTGGGAAACCCTTTCCCAACTGCATTTGCCAGCAGACACTGGCCTGTTTGCCTGGACAAGCCCAGCAACATGGGAGACGGAGAAATAAAGATCATCAGCTTGCACTGATCCAGGTTGTGACTGTCATGTTACTGACTTGGGAGAGGGGGAGAATGATCCCCTCCCTGCTATCCAAAAACACCCTGAGGTCACCTGAAACCAGCACACTTTTATTAAAAAAAAAAAAAAAAAATCTCCTGAAACATGTTTTCCCCTCCTCTGTGCTGAGCTGCTCTGCAGATCGCCCCACGTGCCCAGGGGCTCTGAGAGCCACAGCCCGCGCAGGTGTTGTGGAGGACGGAGAGCTCTTCTCCCACCCTGGCTCCGGAAAGGATGGGGGAATTGCTGAAGGGGGAGGGTGACACACGTCAGGAACCAGAGCTGCCAGCACTACGTCTCACGTTTCCTCCCGCTCGGGCTGTGGAAAGAGCTGGGTCAGGTTTGAACAGGAGGTTTAGTCTGTGGCTCATAGCCCAAGGTCAAATGAGATTTCTGCAAGACAGACAGCGGCATGTCGTATTAGGTTGTTTTTACAGCGATAACCCAATGCCCTCGCCAACCCTCAGCTCCCAGCATCCAAGCAAAGGTTTTTGGGGGGACAGAGCAGCATGGCCATCCTTTCCTCTGATGCATGACTCTGACATCGCTTTCCTAGCTCTGTTGTTGATGTGTCTGTGGGCAGCTTCCCCATGTCCTCAGCTATGAAGTTTTGGGCAGCACAGTACAAAGATGCCCAGGCTGATACTAGGCTTCCAGATGTTAACATAAGTGAGGACATGCACACGCCTGGAGAAGTTTTGGTGTATGAGTCTGGATTCCAGATGAAGGAGCGATGTTGTCCCAGTCTACCTCTGTGTGGAGGTAGAATTCAGTCTGACCTAAGAGCATCCTGCGGCTTGGGAAGAGTAATGAACTGTATAGGAGCATTTGTTCCTGGGCTATCTTCCATCGCCATTGAGTTTTTTCCATCATTTCAATAAGAATTCATGTAAAGCTCCAAAAAGATCAGCTTCCAGAGTGACTGAAAAGGTTTTGATTGGGAAAGAAGACCACCTTCAGAGCATCACCCATCGCTTTGGTGTGAGCCAACTCCCCAGAGTGTGAATGAGGTGCAATTTTCCAACCTCGTCTCCCTTGAAAGTTTAACTCTGGCTGGTCTGGGTTGGCTGCAGGGTCCACCATGTCATCTGCTCATGATCTTGCAAGGCAATTCCTGAGAAGATAAAGCCTATTACACAGTCGCTTACAAACTTGGGGCTGGTCAGCTTACTACTCTGGCTGCATTGCTAATCCCAAGAGATGAATTTGGTTATTTAAAAAGCAAACAAATGTAATAAAAGAAAGATACAGATTCTAAAGCATGAGACCAAAGAGACTTGTAGTGACTGGAGACTATTCCTTAATGCTCCTGTACTTCAGTTTCTGCTTCGTTGATATGGAGAGAAGTAAATGCATATTGACTCACTTCTCTTAGACTGAAATAATTCTCTACTAATAAATGGAAACAACAGCAATTCTACAGCCCTCTTAGAGGCCAGAGTTGCAGACTAGTGATGTGATGATGCAGTTATGTTCAACCACAACAACTGGCTTCTTCCCATCCCTTTGGTTTGTACGCAAGATGTTACATCTTTTTGTAGTGACTGGGTCAAATAAATTGCAGCTGTGAAGTTAAAAGGATTTGTCTAGGAAGCTTGGAGTCATTAGCAATGATGTTTAACAAATCTTGGGTTACTGGAGAAGCTATGGGGAGGAGGGGAAAAGATCCTGTTGAATTGTGGACTGATTTCATTGATGCCCAGAAAATGATGGAAAAGCTGACATAAGTCTGTCTAGCTTCAGCAGCAAACTGCTAACTCACATTGCCCATTACCTATTAGAATAAACAGATATCTGTTCTTGGAATTCTCTTCCTTCGATGTCTGCTGTTTATCTCCCTCTTTGATAAATTAAGTACAATATGCTTCTCTTTTCTAGGTATAAAGGATACTTTCTGTATCTAGAGTCATTCATTTTAGGTAGTGACAGTATATGTTCAGTTTTAAAAATCCAAAATAATCACTGCCCATTCTGAATCAATATAAACGAGATTGATAAAGCAATATCAAGGGAATTATTCTCTAATAGGGATGTTCAGAGAGGGGTTTGCTGCTGGCATAGGACCAAACGTGCTGGTGATTGGACTAGTGTAAATTATTATCAGTAGAAGTTGCAGAAGACCTAAATGTGTAATTAAAAGCAGAAACTGGGTTTAAAGAATCCTCTGGATTACACTGTAACCAAGCTTATTTAAATTGCACAGTTGGGACCCATCCACTTCATGCAACCACTGTGAAGACCCTTGAATATGAGCTTCCTGACTATGTCCCCAGCAGAGAGGCAGGCACTTCTTGAACTCAACTCCCTTATTTCTTCATCAACTGTAAGAAGTATTTGGGAGCGGGTTTTATCAAAGTGCACAGGTGTGTAGAGTGTGTGGGGGGAGTCCATCTCCAGCTGCAGCATTGCAATGTTTATTCCCTTCCTAACTGTGGAGTGCACCATGCCGGTATCTTGCTCGGCATATCTCAGCTCCCCTTCCAGCTGAATTAGAACCTGCTTGATACAGTGATGGCACAACCTGCTACTGAAACCGGCAAACATGGATCCTAAAACTACATCCAGGAGAGCACTGTTAGGAACAGGGCCCTGTACTGGTAAAAATCTTATGAAGACATTTTCAAAAAAGTGCCTGCCCCACTTTTTCCCCTGCATCGGTGATCTGATCAAAGCAATAGCATTCAGATTAGTCTCTGAAGAAAAGCAGATGCTGGGAATGGGTGTGCTTCAACACCGGGTGGTCTTATATCTCTGTTCGTACCATTGCCTGTGGGGAGTGATGTGGTGTCCTCCAGGCGAGAGGCTCTGCAGCCCATCCACAGTGCCCAGAGCTACCTGGGAGCCCCCTCCCAACAAGATGCCATTTCTTAGATCTCTGAGCAATCTGCTCTGCTCAGCCTCTTCTTCCCTGATTAATAACGTTGCTGTCAGTTTGGATTACAGCCCTCTACTTTCCCTGTCTCAGCTTAAAATACTTGTGGTTTCATATTCTGTCAGAAGAGATATATAAGAGAAGAGCTTTGCTCAAAGTGCAGATGATGATGGAAAAGGAATGTGTTGCTACAAATTCCTGCAGAGGTCTTTATTGGATTCCTTGTTACTTATAGAAATGCAAAAATATAGGGAGGGAGTGAACAGGATGGGGGGAATGGAGAGCTCATAGGAGCTGCACATTGTGGCATTGTGGGAAAGATAAGACCAGCCTGTGGCTTGAACACAGATAACAGTGAAAGAGTTTCTACAGTTATCTAGGCAATTTCTTTCATTGCTTCACTATTTGTCCTGTTAGGGGAAAAAAAACCAACCCCCCAACACCCAAAACAAAACCGAATGCCCCACTGAAGTTGCTTTTATGGAAATTTAAGTCTCTTGCTTCTTACTGCATTTATGACAAGAAGAATTTTCCTGTGACTGGTTGACTAGACATGGTTCTTCCCATGTCACCGAGATCCTGATTAACTTCTACTGGAGAAACGCTTTTTCTTCTGCCCTGACTTCACAATATCAGCTGCCACTGCAACTCCTGCAGCTCAGCAAATTCATTTCTAAAAAACCTGAAGACCCCAAAGTTGTCTTAACTTGGAGGCAGAACCAGTCCTTTATAAATCATACATCTTAAGAAGCACCCATGCCACATATCTCATGGGATTTACATATTCTAGCTTTCTTGAAGGAGGCAACGTGGATGTGACATTTACTTTTTTAAAACATCTTTTCCCCTCTCCTTATGTTTTTAGATTATTTCTCAGTTTTACAAATATAGTTTCATACGAAGTGCTGTCTTTCACTCTGTCTGCTACCCTTCTAGGTCTCCGTTCCCTGTAAATGAGGGATGTTGGTCTTAACTCCATTTCAGCGCGCCTTGCTAACTGAAACAACAGTTGTTCCACTTATCTGTCTAAGATTTTGATATCGGCTTAGACTGGACACACATGTCTCACATAGCAAAGCTACCCATGATTTAAGGTGATATATCTGTATTCGTTCTATTGCATTATCTATACAGTGGAGATTAATTTCTAACTGGTAAATATTTGATGAATTGGTAATCTTCAAAGAAGATCCAAAAAATAGAAAAGTGTTACATCTTCTAGGAATAAAATACAAAATATGGATTTGAGGCTGACAAAAACTGTGGTGGGGAATAGAAGTATCCACCACTGTCCTTTGCAATGCTGGGATGGATTGAAGATGCTCCTACCAAAGTAGGGCATACCCAAACAGAAATGAAGGTGGCCATAAACAAAATTCTTCCCAGTTCTGGGCAGAAGGGTAAATCATGACAATAAAATCAAGATCAACAGCTAATTTCAGAGTTGATGATATGAGAATGGTTTTTGACGTTCCACCCTCAGGGTGCATTTATTAAAAACAATTTCTTCGTAGCAGATAAATCTAACTGCAGGGAATCCTTCTGAGCTAAAGGCTAGCATGACTTAGACAAATGTCAAGCTGAGAAATGGAAGAGAATGTTGGGAGATTTGTGTGTGAACTCCACAGATGGAAGAGATGGTCAGATGAAGGAGGATAAAGTAATGGACAAGTTACATCACCTGGGCAAGCAGGTGGAGAGCAAAACTAAGAAAATTCCTATGTTGGTGGACAGCACGGTGCCGTGAGCAATATAGACAATGAAGTAGCATTCCCTTTACCTTTTTTCAGACCTGGCTGAACCCTTACCCTACTTGCTACTCCTCACTCCCTTATCTTCATTATCCACATCCACGAAGACACTTATGGAGCTGTGCTGGTCATCCTAAATCATGATAAATCTGGGTGGTTGTATCACACCAGCATTCAGTTCTTATCAAACCGCTCTGTGTGCCTCGAAAAGATCAGTGCCTTGGAACAAAAGGGGAGAGAAAAAAAGTGATGTGAGTGGCTGTAGGTTTGTATATTTGATCTCAGTACTAAGCAAAGGATTTTGATGGAACATGTAATTGAAGAAGTGGGATTTGGCTAAAACACTGGTTTATCAGAGGACATTTGTGATAGACCAGTCAAATAGTTTGATAAAGCAACTGCTTTCCTAAAAAAACCTGAAATCTGAACTAATTTGAAATGAGTTCTTATCTTGTCTTTTGACATGGAGGAAGAGCTTGCTTTGTTGCCGTCACCTATAGGTTCAGAAAAGGTATTCTTTATTCCAGTAACCTAACCATTAACTAATGCACATTCTCATAATACCAGAACCAGGACTGAACCAGGGGCACGGCATGAAGTTTCATAATGAAACTTCATAATCACTCCCTGGAGACACCTTATAGTCATTGGAGGTAACCTGTGTTTTTCTAACCTACTTCACTGACTCCAGTGAAAACAAGACATATGAATCCACTTGCTTCTCTCTCAGCCACCAGGCTTGTTACCCTCACAATGGAGCTGGGCTGTTTTTGGTGTGATCTCGTCTTGAAAAGTCCATGTCAGCAGTGTCTTAATTTAATGTGTTAGGAGGCAATGCCAAGACAGAGGTAATAGTGATATCCTTGGGTATGTCTCTATGTCCCTGACAATGTGTAATAGAAAAGAGACGTAATTCATGAGTAGAGAACAGAAAGATGTACATTTACAAGCTCCTAACAGCACCTTCTGCTGTGATGATTTTCATGTATTCATTTCTGTTTCAGCAGCCAACTCATTGATTCAAGTGTACTTGATCTTGGTACTACCACACATGACTTCATTAAGTCTCTCTCAACAACATTCTTGTTACGCCAGGCTCCTGCGCTGGTATCTTGAATGATATTTTCAGTTGAGTAATGTCTTCCTGCCATCTAAGTCTGTTCTCATATCACCACTGAGGCTTCATTCATACACAGAGCAGTGCCCACCAGATGGACCCTGGATAAAACCTGGACAAAACGCATTTTCAGTACTGCTTATCCAGTCATTTTCTCTTATAGAAATTATTTCCCTTAGGGGAATTTATCTTTATTCTAGTCTGTAGGAGGCCTTTGCAGCGTTGGTGCCTAGCCCATGGGACATGATAGCAATGGAGCTATTCAGCTGTATTTTAAGCTCCCTCTTCTCTTGATATTCTTTCTGCTTTCTTCTTCCACAGTTAGGTTATCAACACCTTCTTTTGTCGTTCCCAAATGCTCCTTGTATTCATTGGTCAGAGAGAAGTTCCTTTATTTCATGCATTGGCCATAAAATCCATTTCTTTTGCTATTTTCTGTTGTCTTTTCTGGTCTGAGTTCCCTCACTGTTGTTGGCAATCCCACTTTTTATCATATATGAGGATGCTTGACCTTAGATCTTGGATTCCTCCAGCTTTGGAGTAGTTCCCCTTTGGTGGGTGCCAGTGACTCTCCTGATCCTTTCCCTCCCTGTGTGCATTTCCATTCTAGCACTGTCTTTCATCAAAATTGAGCATAGATGTTAGGGGTTGGGTGAGCAGTGAAACACAGTTGTCTCCAGATTTGCACCTGGAATTTCTGGGTTTTGAGTTAGTGTCTGGGCAGACATTAGGGGTTGTAGATAGGATGATTGTCCTATTAGTGCAAGAGCTTCCCTATGGCACAGGATGGGTATCACAGGAAGAAAAGGATCTAGGCAAGCACCGAAGGAGCTATGTACAGGGCACCCTTGTTCATCCCTCCCCCATTCCTTATTACACTAGATACCTAAGAATAGCCAAACTGAGAGTCCGGGGAGCAAGAACAGGTAGGACAGGTCTGCTGTGCCTGTGGCTTTTTCATGTGCCTGCACCCAGCAGAATGAGAGGTATTGCATGCCCCTCCATCGTAAGCTGCTGCTAATGATTCCTTCTGCCCGGAGGACACAGTCGGGATCGATGGAGGGTCAGCCGTTAGACATACATTTCCCAATGCCCAGCATAGCACGCAGGGTCAGGGAGCTAATCATCACTCCTATCTTGCCTGCCCTGCTGCGGTGTCCAGCCTAGGGCAATTGGAGGTGCATTAAAGATTAAACAAGAGGTGGGGGGTCTAGTGAGTGTGTTGGAGTAATTCCAGGGTGGGTGGGCAGTGGTTGGCCCAAGCAAGTGGATTTCTGCTGCAGCGGCCCCTACGTTAGATCTTTCAGCCGAACAAACTGGCGGCATGTCTGTTGAGACAAAAAGTGCCTCTAGCTAAAATTCCACTATCTGACCTCAGAAGGGCTCCAGCTGTTTCTACCACCAACACAGCAGCAAGAAGAGGAGTTTTAAAGAGGTTGGCCATGCTGAAAGAGAAACCCACTTCTTCAGAGGGCCTGGCAGGATGGAGCCTTCCTCTTCCTCGCTCACCGCTTTCAGCATAACTGTAAGCACAGTGAGGCCTGAGTGTCGGCTGTTCTCAGATGAGCGTCTGTCACTTGCCAGCACCATGCCATGTAGATTTACTGCAGGACCTTGACACCTCTTCTAAGGTGGGAGGACTAAATGATCACCTTGCTTGACATACTCATTCCTAATGCCTCCACCCTCTAAAATCAGTACATTGCAACTCCTGTCTCTACTGAAATAAAAACTTTTTTATGGGATTAAGAAAACCTTCTGTTTGGAGTGCTTAGTGGCACAAGGGCTCATCCCATGGTTCTGAATACATTGGTGTCAGTCTTGGATATGGGTTAGACAGGCAGTTCACACACCTTCCTCCTTTGCAGGGCTAATCAGTGTGTTGCGTGTTAGCGTCTAGTGTTAACATGACTATTCTGACTCCAGTGGTCATGGGAGTGCATTCATATCTGCCTTGGGCATCCACGAGTCGTCACTGGTAGCTGTACCTTTAGAGGCTGACTGCAATACCTGACTTGAGGGAGGTAGGAAGATGGTGTGGGTGGCACTCAGCAATGCTGTCTGGAGCTGTGTGGGCTCGGGAAGCAATGATGGCTGATTGCCATCCTGCAGACCCTGCCCTTTGGTTCCCCAGATCCACAGCTTTTCTTTGAGCCTCAAATTTACAGCCATCATTGTGTAATTATCAAAAGAAGAGCAGAGGAAGAGATACATGCAGAGTAATGGGCTGTGGCAGAGCTATAGCCATGAGGAAAACACGGGATTCCCCATTCCTTCTGGCAAGCATTAAAAACTGTCCACTTTGGGTATAATCAGATTCAATGCTTGCCATCCAGTCAAAGATCCTTCCTAAGGAGTCCTGACATAGTGAGGGCTCTTTGACAGAGCTTCCTCAACTAATAACTTAATGACCCCACCTGAGCTAGTTACTCTGTGCTCCCTTTATGATCAGTGGAAGAATCAGGCCCTCAAAGGATGAATGGTCACTAAGAAATGCCAAATGAATTGTCCTGAGCCTTTTTGTCATCACTGAGTATGAGCAGAACCTAAGGTGCCTGGCTCACACTTGACATATCACTTTCCATCTCCAGAACGCAGATGAATCCCATCCGTGTGGTCTCAGGCCCTGGACACTCACCTGTATGCTCCTCTTGCTGACTGGGTGTAACATTTTCAATGGCATTAATGACTTTATTTGAAACAATTTTTAGCTGTGCTGGTCATCTAGGATTGCTTTTGATCATGGAGCTTCATGATCTTCAGCTAGACTCAACTGTAAAGCGTCCGCTCAACAAGCTTCCACCCAGGTCTGCCATTGCCAGAAGAGCAATTCAGAACAAGGGCTGCAGCTGCTGTTCTTATGAACTGAGCATTATGTATTTTGTGTGATACAAGGGAAGTGTTATTCATTTACTGGAATTATCCTTTTATCAAGTCAGTTTCCTATTGCATTTCACCCTTCATTGCACTGGCAGTTCATTCTTTTAACAAGGCTGTTTCTATTCTTGAAAGTATATTTACGAGGTTTTGCAATTTTACCGTGAAGTATAGAGCGTTTCCTTTTCTTTTAAAAAATGTGTTCCAAGCATCCTTACATTTTGGAGAACCTGGAGCAACAACTAACAAGCCTATCATGAAATTAAAAGATAATAAACGGGGCCTCACAAGAACTTTCCCTAAATTGTCTTTGAAAATAATCTCTTACTGTATTTTAATTTTAAGCACTTTTTACTTGTCAGATTTTGGTTTTTGTTTCCTGTTGTAGCCTTTGTTTCCTCAGTCCTGACTTGTGCTGGAAATCTGCTGCTGGGTCCTTTTGTAAACTTCTGCTAAGACTCATGGGAGGGATTCAAGCAGTGGTGACCAAACTGCAATGAGCGATTCGAGGTGTTTGGTCACGCACAACCCCGAACACAGCATTTGTGAGGAGTGGATGACCTACAAAGCAGGATAGCGTGGGGTAACGGGCAATGCTACAGCAAAGAAGTGAGGCTTAATTCTGCCTCTCTGGGGGTCATGGGCAGACCATGGGGACAGCACTAAAGCAATGAGCCAAGTCAGGACAGGAATCAGGAAGTGGGGTTGAAAGCCAAGAGTCAAACCACAAGTTATCTTGGTGCTTTCCAGTAGCTCACTGTGAATTAGCAGCAGAAATGCCCCTGCTGTGGGTGTTTGTTAATCAAGCATGGAGGTGAAGTTGCAGGAAGGGCAAATTCATCCCTGGTATGAGTGAGCCCTCAGTAGCTCCGCTGGCTCTGCTGAGTCCTCTTTGAGTGGGCTTCTCTGCACACATGAGAAGAGATTTCTTCACCACAACTGCATCCTGACTATTTCATAGGGGCTTGTATGACTGCTTTTTGATTCTTAGCTCTTGCATCCTCATCAATTACAGACTGTAATTTCTACCAGATTTTTTTTAAGATCAATCGAAATCTCTTCCAGGGCTTGACCAGTCAGTGGTTGGGGTGAGGGAGTCAGTTGTGTGGGCAAAAGCTTATTACAGGAAGTTTTAAGAAGACAAGGGAAGTTGGGTATATCTTCATGGGGGGAGATAAAGGGAAGAGGGTCTTTTTTTAAGCTAAGATTTTAAGATGATGGACCAACATAGTGGAGAGCACCGTGTTGGAGATTTTGTGGGTGAACTTCAGTTCCAGCAGCCAAGTCATATTAGTAAATGCATCCTGTGGATCTTTATCTATGTATTTTTTGCAGTTCTTATTGGCCCATATCTTGAGTTCCCCCAGCCAACATTGCACCATATAAGCACATGCAAAAAACCCCAGAGATGCCTTTAGAACATTTGAACCCACAGGTGAAAATTACACTTGAAATAAAAACCTGGTTTGCTGCGCAGAGGAATATATTATAATATATTATAAGAAAATTCAGCCAGAACTCCTCAGCTAAGAATTAAATCTGTGACATTTTAACCTAATCCAGTAGTTCCCTCTGAATGGGATGATAAGATGCAGCCAAATTTTCTTCCAAGGACTAGAAATAATCTGCACATGTGCTTGTCAGAATAAGTCTCGTGAGTAAACAAAGAAGACAGAAGAACATAACAGTTATCCTGGATTAAAAGTCCATCTAAAGATGCTCAGGGATGAACATGTGAGCAGACCAAGCAGGTAGAAGACTTTCCCAGGATGCTCTTCCCGTCTCCAGAACTCGCAGTTCAGGGGCTCACAGAGGAAGACATCACTGGAATAACCGAAACCTGTTCAGTAAAGAGAAAAAATAGATCACCTTAGTCAAAAAGTCAGACATGGGCAGGCGGGTCAAATTGCCTGCGAAAGTTGACGTTAAGAACTAAATTAATTATTTGCAGTGGCTAGGGTGGCTGTGGAGAAGGGCAAAGTGGAGATGGTGTGTAGTAAGTTGAGTAACCACCCCACTGCACTTGTGAAGCAGAGCAAGCTGGATGTCAGCCTGGGGTCATTGGAAGTTGTGAGTCACCAGCCAGGCTTTTGATGAGACTGAAGCGTTCAGTCAGGGGAGAGTCACAACACGATGGGCTACTAGCTTGGTTCTTGAGGTGGCAGCTGCCAGCTTAGATTCTCATCAGGAACTTCTACCATACTGAGGTACCCTACAAGAAGAGGAGTCTCAGGGGGTGGACAGGCCAGCACAGCTGGATAGTCCTCTCTTGAGACAACCATGTGAAAGATGTGGGAGCTTCTTATGAACTTCCAACAGGAAGTTTAATCTCAGTGCAGCCAGTCATATAGAGCTGTATCCACTCTCATGGTGTGAAAGGATTGTGCACAGTGCACCATGGGGTACATCACATAACTAGACAGCATCATATTTGGTTCATAACACTGTGATTGCCAGTTCTTCTACACAGATATTTCATGAGGGATGAGGTCCTGTCACCAGGGTCAGGTAGATCTCTGCTGATGCATGGGTGGCCCTGTTCTGTATTGGTCCTTTCTCAAATACAGGTACTCCTGCTGTGTAAGTGCCCTGGTGCTTCATTGACTGGGCTTCATTCTTTACTCAACGTGCTCCTGACCACCTCCTTAGATATTTCTGCTGGCCACAGCGAGGGACACAGCACGGACCTAAAAGGATCCTGAACTTGATTCATATTTGAGAATCCTGTGTCCTCATGTCTAAACCAGGAGGGCTCTGTACAGTCTCTTCATCTCTCAGCTATGTTTAGGTATACTGTTCATACCATGTAAATCTGGGAAGAAATAGAGAGCTGTCTTGCTGCTATTGAATGAGAATGGTTTATAAAAACATACAATTTGTGATGTAGTTCAGCAAACAAAAACAGTGATCAGATGAAATATATTCCACTTTGTCTAAATGAGAGTGAATGGCTAGTTGGCAATGAAAGTGAAAGACAAGAGAAGAGCCCTTCTACTGAATTGTATCAAAAATTAAGAGTTAAAGAGAAAGCAGGTTCTTAGACAGCAAGACAAATTCAAGATCCTGCATCTACATTTCAAAGACTTCATTGTCCCAAGGCAAGACAAACAAAATGGTATTTGCGTATTCACTGGCACTGGGGCAGTATCCAAACGCATCAGCCAAATGGAAGAAACTGAGAGAAGGAAGGTGAAATTAGCATACAATGTATTTCCACAAATTGAAAAATGAGATGGAAGGCGTAGGAGGGGAAGCTCCGAAGAGAGTCCTTTGATGCTTGTTTTTTCCCAAAAGGAAAGAGTATGTGGGGAAGTTGTGATTTAAAACTGCAGTTCAGTGACACGCTAAATCTAACTTGAGGGCTTTTAGTGCTACAGCAGAAATACTGCAGCCTCATGACTCAGCGTGCTCATCTGGAATAAACTTTTTGTGTCAGTTCAGATTTGTTCAAATAGGGCTGATTGGTTAACTTTCTGCCAGCGTATTTCATGTCAGATATGCCGTCAGCACGCAAACAGAAGTAGCGTTTTGTTGAACCTCCCTCAGCTTGTTTGTAGGCCCTTCTTGCTCTCTTCCCATATAACCCATATAACATTCAAGTCGCTGCCTCCATGCATCACCTCCATGGGTGACTCAGGGCCTTATATGTTTCTTTCCACTTTGGACATTCAGCATCTTTGGTCCTGTCCTTGCCATGGACCTTCACATGGACCTTACCTTGCTCATTCCCTCCGCATCAGGCTTTACTGTCACAGCATTGGACTTCACTGAAAGGGTTATCCAACATTGGAATAGGCCACCCAGGGAAGTGGTGGATTCGCCATCCCTGGAGGTGTTTAAA
>RSEF01000027.1:134492-147191 GCA_003993805.1 Himantopus leucocephalus | reverse complement strand
TTCTCCAGGCTGAACAACCCCAACTCTCTCAGCCTGTCCTGATCCCATCCCATGGGATCCATCCCATGACTCATCTTGCAAGCACAGGTCAGAGGTCCAGGCCAGGTACTGACTTTCCCATACACGACCAAGGTCTACTCACTTCAGGGACATCCAAATAGGACCTACTACCACCACCACAGCTGATGAACAGTGCAAAGAAGGTCATGATGAGGAATCCATTGACTACCTGGAGGAAAAATTCATTTTCCAAGCTGTGAAGAAACCAGTGACTGCTTTCATTCTCTAGCTTAAGGTCTATGATACCTGTAGCTGGACTCTTGAGGATACAGATGTGCTGTCCCAGAGTGGATGCTCAGTCTGTGACGCGAACATCTGAAGAGTAAGGAAGAAGCTACTTCTGATGGTGTGTCCATGGGCAGGTGAACATAGGCATTATAAATCTTTGCTCTGCGGACAGTGCATGTAAGAATGAGGACTGATTTTGCATCAATGGCTTTGCCCCAGGTTATCAGAATGATTTTTGGCAAGCTGAAAGTCTCTTGAAAGTGTTTAAATCTTTAAAGAGGGAAGAATTTAAATGTCTGACATGGAAGACTAGTGAAGAGGGCACCGAAGTAGGGCTAGTGTGAGCAAAATTTCACTTGGGGGCTCCAGGAATTTCCAGTCTGACAAAAACTGCCTGTGCAAACTTCTGCAGTGAAAATCCTCAGGGAATCAGCGCACGTGTCTAGGCTGAATGTCCTCAAGTGTGAGATTCTTGGGGGAATTTGAGCCCAGTGGTATATGCTAAGAACATGGAAAGCAAAATGTCTCCTTTCATGGCTTCCTCAGAAAGACCAAGACAGGATCCAAGTCCCAGACACTTAATTGCTTTCTTACCCTTGCCAGGAGCAGATGAAGCTACTGTCAATGGCCAGGGCTGAAAAAGGTTTGGCTCCTTTGAAAAACCAGGCAAAAAAGCATTTTTGGAGGCATCCAAAGGTATTCTTGCATCTACTCCAACTCAGCATGGTGCTCTGGACCACTTTGATAGTTGTACAGAACAAGAGTGATCCAAAGCCAGGTCTAACCCCCTCGATACCTGCTCAGTTACTGCTTGACAGGCAGGAGAGCTCACAGCGGGGGGGTTAAGCAGCAAGGTTTGACAGTTATTGTCCGCCAAAGTGAGCAGCCGAGCCTAATGCGTGGTCATTCATTACAGAGTTTCTGAATGGTCAGCTGCAGTATTAGAGCTGGTCAAAGGTCTCTCCAAACATTTACCATCCATTAAAAGCTAACCTTTCTGTGTGTATGTTTGAGCTTTGAGTTCTTGAATAGCTGCGGGCTATGCATAAGACTCGGTGCTTCTCTGGGGGTCTATTACACTGTCAAACCCAGCTCAGCCTTCCTAAACGCCCCAGCAGCATTCCTGAAGTGGACTCTCCCTCCCCGCCTCCCATCACTCCTCCCGGAGCCTGAAAGCCGTGAACAGCTTGCTGGCAGCTGGACATTCCTTATGGGCACTGTCAAGTTTGCTGGTCTTCTCCCTCCAAAAATAAACAGCAAAACGTTATTGAGATCAGAGCTTAGTAGGAAATGGTTTTCTTTCCTTCCCAGGGCAAGTTTTCAAAGATTTGGAATTTTTCCCATCATATACTGTGATCAAAGCGAAAATTGTAGAGTGTCAGGGTGAGCTGACAGTCCGATTTTTCAATGGGGTCAATCAGATTTGTCATTTTGGGAATGTTTTAAAGGGAATGAGAACTTCTTTTCAAAACCTGGAGAGATCCTGTTTTAGGGACACCGACTTTATCAAAGCTTGTGCTTTCTGTGCTCTCAGATGACACTTGGCTATTGATGCTGTGTGCCAGAGCCAGGCAGCCCTCCTACTTTTCTCCAAGTCCAAAGTTTACTGTGAAAAAGCCACCAGCCTTGGGTTCACCTCTCCTCTCCTACGCACTCAGCTTTGCCTTGGTTTTGAAATCCTGTGTCAAAAGGCACGCTGTCCCCTTTTGCTTTGCAAATGGCATTTATGTCTTTCCCTTCCTTCCACATCTCCCCTATTTTCTTGTTCTTCCTCATTTAATCTTTCCTACCTCAAGGTTTTAGAGATGCTCCTGGCAAACACATGATGTGTGTTACGCTGCAGGCAGCCGTGTATCACCTGCGATTTCATGGCTTCTAGTTTGAAGCTAGCTTGCATTTGGTGAGTTTGGCTTGAAGTGTTGGCATAATGAGCCGGAATTTGCTTGAAAATAAAGCATAACATATCTTTAGGAGTGCTTACATGTGAGAAAAGGGATATTTTTTTCCGGGCACTTAGGAGGGCTCAAATTATGGCTACCCTGGGCGGGACCAGGATACTGTGAATTCACACACTATGTGGTGTGCAGTGATTTTTTTAATCTAGGTAGTCCTCAGACCTTTGAAGCTAGTGGTTTTGGGTCTGAGTCTTTGAGCTGATTCATTCTTTTCTGGCTTTCAAAAATTTTGGACTTAAAATAAAGCACTTACATCTATAAATAGGCACAGAAACAATGCGTTTGAGTTTCAAAGCTACTGAAGGACTTGTTCTTCACACTGCCGCTACTGGTTTTACCCTCACAAAGGGAGAAGTCAAAATACGCATGCCAAATTCTTTGTACAGCTTTATGTTAATATTGCTCTGGGTGAAGTGAGCTATAAAGAGTTTAGAACAGGAAGAACACGGGAAATGGAAAATGAGAGGAACAGAAAGCTTTTCCCTATTGAGGAAGTTTCTTCCAGAGGACTCGCACTTCCCTGAATAAAGGAGGCATCAGGCAGCACTAGCATCTATCCAAAGTCTGGCCAGGAGGGATCAGCAGAGTTCAACTGCAGGGACAACCAAGGCAGTCACAGCATTAAATCACACTCACAAAATAAGTAGAAAGTATCTCAGAATGTCCCCATCAAAGCCTAATTACCTGCTGACTTCTTAGACATGAGAGAATTTTCTTTGTCTATTTAATTTCATGCTTATCATCAAACTAGTCATTAAATGGCTGAGTATTAGGGGAAAAATTCAAGGCTTTCTGGTCTGTCTTGTTTAATCCTTCAGCCCCTCCCTTCCCTCCTCCCCATCCCACTTTCTCACTGGCATAGTCAGGCAAGGGGAAAGGAGGCAGGGTGCCGTGGTACAATCTCTGCCTTGCGGTCTCGAAACGGGCAGGATGGGAGGGTGCGTAATCCCAGGTAAAGGCTAGGATGGAAAATCCTCCAGTGCCATGTCAGGGCTCAGCAGTGCAGCCCTGACTGCTGGAAATACATTTTTTGCATCCCACGGGATGTCGCAGAATTGCAGAGGCCTCTAAGAGTGGGATGAGACCCAGAGGTCTGATCATTATAAGGAAAATGAATAGTCTGGGAGTCAGGTAATTTGTTAAAAACATAATCAAAATGATCAAACAGTCAATGATGCTGGGCTTTCCTGTCTCATAACATACCATTGGGGGATACTACATAAAATTGGAAAATAAAAAATTTTCAGCCACGGAAAGGCTTTTGTATGTAAGACATCAAGGATGGAGAACTACTGCTTTGGGCTGTCTTTGAAACCACGAACATGGAAACACTGAAGTAGAGATCGACTATTTAAACTGATAACAACACTATACCACTTGAATGAATTACTGCTTTGGGTCTCGGCTGCTGTTCAGCTAGACTGGAGGCAACGGGGGTAGGACACAGCCTGAAACAGATACTTGCAGCTTTGTTTGAAAAACCTTGTTCTGGCTATGGCAGGATTTTGCCTTGGCTAGACCAGAACCCATCCATTTCGGCAGCTCCTAGGTTCACAAGTATTTGTGGCAATGTGCTGTCTACTTCTCCACGTGTGATGTATTTCCTTCTGAGGGGACACCACTGCAACACTCGCTGTCCGATAAGACTGTACAGCAAGACCGTCCCATCTACAGGATCCTTGATTAAGTGTTTTGCCTTCATGCCAACACCGCTGCTTTCTGCAGTTTGGTTTCTAACATCCAGGAGGAACCATTTCCCCAGCTGCAGTCTCCAAGCCATAAACTTTTGACCTGAGCTAATTACTGAATTCACTTTATAGAAGTAATGAGGTTCTGAGCCTCTGCAATGCCTTGGAGGCTCTAGAGAGTCCGAGCCAAAACCTGAACTCCCTAATCAGTTCTGACTCTGTTTTTTTTATTCATTTACCGAGTGCCCTGAGGCACTGCCGCTCCTTGAGCTCTCTGGGAGGAGCTGCAGTGCTGCTTCTCCCCAGTTTGTAACTGGGGAAAGCATCCCAGTTCAGGGCTGTGGGTATACTCAGCACCTCAGTAATGAGAGGAGGAGATACCAGTGGGGACCAGTGGTCAGAGCAGCACGGACAAGAGAGTTGTGCTCTAGTCTTCCCTCAAGTCTACTATTAGACAACTTAGGTCTCGTCCTGCCTGAAATTCCCCAACAAAGAAACTGATAGCACTTTGATATCTGTGGGTAGTATAATGATGAAAGAAGGTGAAGTGTTGCTGTACAGGACCATATATGGACACTGGCAGCAAGACCACACCTGGGAACAGGCTCCCACACTGCAGAAATGTGTTCCTGTGCTCTGGTCAACTTCTGCAGTCACCATCCCTCTCCTTTTGCTGAGTTCTTCCTACCAAGTATAGACTTTTTATAGATATTTTAACCAGTGGTCCAAAACTAAGCCCATCCTGTCTTTCACTGGGAACATCCAGGAGCTCTCAGCAGCTGAAGAATAGATGGAGACCTGCGCTGAGCCCCTCAGTCCCCAAGTCCGCCACTGGTCTCTAGCTGCTCACAGAGCTAACAGTCCTGGCTTCCCCTCTCAAAGGATTTCTCCTGCCCTTGTGCTTGCTCTGCTTCTCCCTCCAACTCTTACGTGCAGTAGTGCCCACAGAGTTGAAACCTTGCTGAGGGGCAGGAGACGGTGACTGAGTCACCCAGGTATGGATGCTGCTGACCAAGTTCTATCTCCAGCCCTCAACTCCGGCAAGCAACCTCCTACTCTGGGGCAGTGTGGCGAAAAGAGCAACCCTACTTCCCAAGAGGGTGATGGAGAGGGGAAGGCAGGCATGCTGTCACTGGCTGCCCTCATGACCATTTTGTGGGAAGAAATAGCTGGTGGTTCTGCAGGAAAATGTGATCTCCTGGTGCCAAGTCAGCTGTATTGCCACGGTGGTCTCCTGCTGAGCCTCAGTAAGTCTCGGCATGGCCAGTGTGGGACCCCAAGCCGAGCCACGCTCCACAGCGGGCAGTGTTGGACCCACAGCCACGTCCTTTCTGCTCGTGACCAAGTACAGGCAGAAAGAGCTCGCATCTGCTTGACAAATACTCCAGCCCTTACACATTTAGCCTGGCAGCGTGGGCAAGAGCAGCGGTGGCTTGAGCACACGAAAGGCTGGGCTCCAACATCACAGCTGCCAGAATGCAGGAGAGGACCTGATGCTGCTGTAGATAGAAATAAAGCAATCCTGGTTAGGAGGAGGGAACGAGATTTACACTGCAAATCTATACAAGGTTGAGCGTCAGGCACTCAGGGCCAGCACACAGTCCTTAACGTGGTCTTGGCAAACACAGTTCTCCTTGCTGAGAGTGACGTGGCCACTTTTCTTTCTGCTTTTCCTCTGTCTCCTTTCAGACAGATTCAGAAAGGTTAGTGATTCAGAGAAAAAGTGGAGACTTCATGAGCATCCTTGTGTTCAGCCTTACAACTGAAATAATGTTATTTTAACACGCAGAGTTGAGAGATCACCTTACCTGACACAGGCCAGAGGAACTAACCTCAGCAATAAAAACGATAAGTTATTTTTCTTTCTAGTATAAAGATTTCCTAAAAATACATGTCATGTTTCTAGTTTTAACTCACAATCATGGAAGCAAAGCTTGTGGCATCTGAAATGCTCAAAAAGCAGTTGTTTTACAACAGCTGTAGCAGGAAAGTGAAGTGGGCTTGGGGAAGCACGAGTGGTTCTCCCAACCAGCCTGTGAGACAGACACCAGGGAGAAGAGTCTTGGCCGGTGGGAATGCACCAAAGTCTTTTGCCATCAGTGGAGACAGGCTGATTTTGCATCACTTGTTGTGAACAAAGAACTGACCTGGTTAGGAGGCTGCAGGGAAGTGATGCAGAAAGATCTGTGACTGGACAGGTAGAGATAAGCTGTGAATGCCTGTTACCAGCACAGTTTTATAATACTCTAGAATTATTTAATTATAGTATATAATTTTATAATACTATAGAGTTTTTATAATTCATCAAATCATCCAGCAGGAGTTAAAAATATCTCTTGGGAAATTCAGATCCACAGGGATAGTAAGCTACTGCCAATTCAGTGATGGATACAGCCAACAGAGAATGATCTTGAATTTCAGGTACTTTTCTGAAAACGAGAAGAAAAAATGGTAAAAACCATGTTAAAAAAATTAATTTCTTCACAGTGCGTTGCTCACCTTTCATGTTCAGCCCTCCCGCCTCCTCCACAGACTCCTGCTCCTTTCACTTGCACTTTGTGCTCAGTTTAGCTTGCTGGGCATATTGCTCGCTGTCAGCAGAGCCACCCTGGCTGTGGGCAGCACGACCAGGGAGGTGAAGACCCCTCGCTAGTCTCACGAGACACTGGTTTACCAGGGACTAAAGTGATTATGGATTCCTCCCAACATGGGCAATCCAAAATCACGTGAAGAGTGCAACAAAACCTGGAGTTCTTGTGCCACTCCGAGAGCCCCGGCTGCCGCACCATGCTGCAACTTATTGCACCACAATGCTTGGGTCACCCGAACAGTGTTGGAAAGCTTGAAGGACCAAAGAAATAAATCCATTTCATTAAAACAGGGAAGGCTGGTAGATGTAATTTTGCAGATCTCATTTATTGTTAAATAAACCTGCCTTGTACTGGGGCAAGTAGAAGCCTGCTGCCAGTGCAATCAATGACTGGAGCGAGCAACTGCAAATGAACCTGGAAGAAGACTGGATTGTAACCTAAGAGGTGCAAGGTTGGCTGCTGGAGGTAGATTTTTTTTTGCAATTAGACCATCTAGTCTGGTCAGAAAAAGTAGATAAGCTTTAGGAAAAACAAGCCCTTCTTTGAATTTGAAATAGAGGTAGCAAATTGACAGATAGCTCAGGAGAGTGACCAGAGCAGTACAGCAGCGCTGAGCTAATCACTGGAGATAACATCTCCAACTAACAGCTCCTGCTGTGGCACCTTCCCTCTCTCTCCAGACATCCTGGCAATCGGGTAAATGCCACCGCACCAGTGGAGTGTCCTCACTTCCAAGGTGACATTTGCAGCTCCAGCTGCCTGAATCAGTGCACCGTCCGCTCCTGCTGTCGAGGAAGCTGAACCAAATGGATGCAAACGATGCTTCTCAGCCTGTGATGCGTGCCTCGTGCCTCGCTCTTAAAGAATAGAAAGGCTAACGAGATACAATCTGCTTCTCCATCCCTTTTCAGGTGTTTTCCAGCCCCAAAGAAATCTGGTTTATGTTACTTTCAGGTGCCAAAAGCATCTCATGACAAGATAGCAAAATTAACTACCTCACAGGAGGCTGTAGCGAGGCGGGGGTTGGTCTCTTCTCCCAAGTAACAAGTGATAGGACAAGAGGAAATGGCCTCAAGTTGCACCAGGGGAAGTTTAGGATGAATATTAGGAAAAATTTCTTCACCAAAAGAGTTGTTAAGCATTGGAACAGGCTGCCCAGGGCAGTGGTGGAGTCGCCATCCCTGGAGGTGTTTAACAGATGGGCAGACGTGGTGCTGAGGGACGTGGTTTAGTGGTGGTTTGGGCAGTGTTGGGTCAATGATCTTCAAGGTCCCTTCACACTGAGACGATACTATGATTCTATAAATTCCCAGGAAGAAAGTTTGCAAAAGCACCAGAAAAGTCAGTGATAGGACTGGATTTGCTATATAGCGGAGCGTGTTGGATGATGAGTGCAGACTTGGTAAAAAGAAACGCCCCAAAAGAGATCCCTGTCTGGAGCCTACACTATACATTCCTGAATGCCACTATAGCCCACAGTTTACTGGGCTACAAGAAACCCCTGGGACCCCTCTGAGCAGAGCACCGGTCTTCCTTGGGCATTGGAAAATGGCCTGAAAAGCACCCCACTGCTGTAATCACACTCTATCTGAGCAACACCCAATCAAGCTAGCTACCATGGACTCTTTGGCACGGGAGCTACCAGGCTGGACCAAACAGCAAATTGCATCTTTTATGTCTCCATTTAGTCCTCACACTTCCTCCTGTCCACCATTAATGGCAAAAGACCTGGTAAGGTTTCGTTCAGATGACTGGAGAAGGTTTTAAGAAAATTCCTCTATGACATTCTTTAAAGACTCTCCCCACCCTCCCCTCACCCATACAGACAATCCATTTTTCCCTCTTGGGGGACTCCAGCCGGATTGACAGAAGAAGACATCTATCCTGTGGATGCATGCAGCTCCCGGGGCTTCTTTGTGTCAGGCTGTTTTAACAACAAACATATCACAGCCCCTGGAGCATCCAGTCCAGCGCGGGAGAAGCAGGGAGAGGTAGCCCGGCACGTCCATCTCTTTATGCCTGGATTACCCAGTTGATGAAACATAGATTAAAATGATTTTTACTTTTTTTTTTTTTAATTTTGAGATCCCCCATATTGACAAAAGGTGAGTGTGAGGTGGATTGACACCCAGATTTGACTTGGAATGCAGTTCGGAATTAACCTATTAAACTAATGAACAAAGCACTATAGTTATCTGGATTGGTTTGCCAAAATTAGACCTAGCAAATGGGTATTTATTCAGTGGAAAAAAGCAGCATGTAAAAGATCTGCGCCTAAAATTTCCCAAAGCAGCTGATGATTTTGTCTAATTCTGATGGAATTCTTAACTTGACACATTTCAGAGATACTGACTGTCAGGGAACTGACCCCTGGAAAAATCAGGATAATAGCGCATGGTTTCGCTCACATATTTTAAGATTTTCCTACGTAAGTGTTAAATTATGCATACAGTTCAGGGCTACATTAGTGCTGAAACAGAATCTGTCCTAATACATTTATGTATCAAACAAACAGGGCTGCCCAGTAAATAAACTCAGGTTTACAAAGCCAGAACTTTTAAGGCCCAGACCCAAAGATTGCTGTGGCATTTGGGATTAAGAGGGGAGTGCCATCTCAGTAGAAGGCAACTGAGATTCCTAACAAGTTCCTGATGCTGGGCAAATGGATGCAAGGTGCTGCATTTCTTGGCAGGATTATTGCAGTTTCATCTGATCATTGACTGGGGAAGGCAATACCATTTCTTGCCCCTTCTGCCTCCTTAGCTTTGTTGGAGGAGGCTTTTCCGTTCCTGTTTTCTGAATTTCATTGATAAGGTCAAACTGAGACGTGCTGAGCAGGGACAAGGCAGAAGGATCTCAGTCATAGAGTCACAGAGTCACAGAATGGTTTGGGTTGGAACGGACCTTAAAGACCATCCAGTTCCACCCCCTGCCCTGGGCAGGGACACCTCCCACCACCCCACGTTGCTCCAAGCCCCGTCCAACCTGGCCTTGAACACCTCCAGGGATGGGGCAGCCGCAGCTTCTCGGGGAAACCTGCGCCAGGGGCTCACCACCCTCACAGGCAACAATTGCTTCCTCATACCTCATCTAAATCTCCCCTCTGCCAGTTTGAAGGCATTCCCCCTCGTCCTATCACTCCATGCCCTTGTAAAAAGTCCCTCCCCAGCTCTCCCGTAGGCCCCTTCAGATACTGGAAGGGCGCTGTAAGTCCTGCATGGAGAACTGAGCTATGTTTAATCGTTACAATGATAATATACTGCAACGGAGGCACGGAAGTACCAAACATACCCAATGTAGTGCATGTACCAAAAATCCATTGAGGTCAGTATTTCATCTCCAGCAGTGATCTGTGGCTGTCACCCAGGGAAGAATTAAAGCATGAGGCAAATATATTGCCCAGGATATTCTCTGAACCTCCAGCCATTTGTGTCTCAAAGATCCCTGTGGCTGGGGGATGCTGCAGTGTTTCTCACCACTGGGTGGTTTGGGTTTTTTCCCCCTTCTATCTCTATTTCTATCATATTTTCCTGGTGTCATTGCAGAAGAGAGGGAGTTAGTGAAATGGTAGAAATATTGCTTGACTTCTTTTTCCATTGGCCTGACCTTCCCCATCCCTGCTGTATCCCTTTACCTGGTATGTTTATGAAGAAGACAATGTTGATCCAAGCATTTGTGACTCTTCTGGCCACAGATCAGTCTCAAAACTGACCATGGTAGTAGTATGGAAACATTCTTAATTTGAGAAGATGAGAAGGAAGGTGCAATGTCTCTTTAAAAAGCTTACTGCCCAGGAAGACCTGGGTCCAGCACATCACCCAACAGTCCAAGAAATTTGATAGATGAGTCTCCGACATTCTTGTCGTGTCTCCCCTTCTCTTTTTCTCCTCTTCCACAGCCTCGAAATGCTGAGAGGCGTGCTGTGAGGTCTGGCTTGTGTAAGGGAGTCTGTCAGAGCTGGGACAGGCAGCCCCATGGCCTGCAGCTGGACTAAGTGAGGAGTCTCCATCAAGCATTCATCTAAATGTCTTGCCTCTGCGGCATGCCCTCAGGTTCGGCACTCCTTTGTTTTTAAAGCCACAGTTATTAGTATCAAGAAAGCATGCAAAGAGCTGGGGAATACTTTGTGTGCCCAAAAAAGACAGGGAGGGAGGGAGGGAGGGAGGGAGGGAGAGAGAAGGGGGGAAGAGAGTTTCTATGCCTGTTGGGATCATGCTTAGAGACACATTTATTAGGGTCTGGTTTAAATAGAGCATCAGGGTCTGTTTTTTGGGAGAGGGAACAAAGTCCCATAGCTGTGAGGGGAAAACGGGCTGGTACAGGCAGAACAAAGGAGACCCTACAAGGATGCAGGTTTTCCTTTGGTGCTGCAAGGCTTTAAACTACAAGCCAGAGGAGAGCAATGGGGAATGCACCGATGGGGGTTTGAACGACGCTGTTGGATGCACATGCTGTCTGTAGATCGTTTGATAGAGAAAATCCCCACAGTTGGCTGGGGGTTTCTAAGAGAGCAGTGAATATGAAATCCTTTTTCTCCAGTAGGTGCTACACAGGAATGACCTGGGGACACATTAGACAGTGATAAGTGACTCTCTCCATCCCCTTTTATCCTGTTTACAATACAGAGGCTTTTCTTGAACAAAACCCTTTTTTTTACTCTCCATGCTCCTGGCTGTTGTGTCTAAATGAGCCAATTTGCTGAAGGACTCCTCCTGGAAGGACTTGAAGTCTAACAAGAACAGACGCTTGGTTGCAGCATGTTGTTTCTGGCAAAAATCAATTTCTTCACAAAAGAACAGAAATTCGTTGTCGCATTTCAGTGCTTGCCACTTCATCAAAACTCTTGTGATACTTCTTAAAGCCCTGGCCAGGAGGGAAATCCCGGCATCTATTTTCATTCAACCTCTCTGTTTCCAGAAAGTGTTTGAAAACAGGGTATAATGACTCAGATAAGGGAGAACAAAGAAAAAGGACTGAATATATTTGTTACTGCTGCAGTGAATGTTTTTTATTCATATGCTGTTTATTCTTAGACCAATGTGATTCCTGTGGTATGAGTTACCATTAGACATCCAGGGGATAATCTTTTGCCAGAGGTCTGGCTTGCTGCAGGGCAGGGGAGGGCAGAAAAAGAAAGTTTCATGCATCATCTGAGATGCAAGTTGGACTTGGTAGGACTTGATGATCTTAAAGGTCTTTTCCAACCTAAATGATTCCAAGACAACGCTTAAGAGAGGGAAGAAATAGAGAAGGAAAGAACCGATTACCCTGCTTGCCTGACCCACGAGGGCAGAGGATACTCCTACTAATTTTTAAATGACCGATCTTGTGGTATTAAGTTGAATGCTTTACAGAACATATATATTTCCCAATTTTTCCCAATCAAGCTCATTGTCTTGTTAGCATGAAGTCGTGTTTCTTGACAAGAACTCTTTTCCATTAAACTACACTGACCAGAATGAGTTACAGTCCTAATTTTAGCTTTTTAATCAATCAACTTTTGTATCAGCATTTCTAATGTCCTGGTGCCCTCACTAACTGGCCTATACTCACCCTTTTTTTGATAATTCACGTTCTTCCTGGTTCTCCCATAAAGTTAAAAGAGCTCAGGTGGCTCAGCAGACTATGACCATAAAGCAGGTCAGGTTTTGTAGTCCAGCACACACAAGAAAGGTTTGGGGCTTCAGCTGTGGTTGATTATCTGGTCAAAACAATTAAGAAACTATGTACAGATGAGCTAACAGAAAGCAGGCTTTCAGACAACCCCAGAGCACGGCCTAAACTGCCAGCCCTGTGAAAAACAACAGAGGAATTTAGGGAATTTAGTGTATCTGAAGGTAAGGGGAAAAAACAGGATTATTAAGAAAACAAAGCTATTTGGACAATGGATGCCCTGAGCTGACCATGATCACTCGTGAACAAGCGCCTTTGGAGTTAAAGTAGTTCTACGAAAATGAAAGACTGAATGGGACAGCTAGGCAAGGTCCACAGCAGATGGTTATGATGCTTGAAGAGCTGGAACAGATACTTTAGAAGGGATGCCTAGGTGCAGGATTCATCTTAATTCCTGTTCAGTATATCTGCATCTCCCTGTGTGCTAGTAACCTAGACCTCTCGAGATGACCTGACTTCTAGAGACCCCCCTGCAGTGCTGCCTCCAGCTTGGGGGGTCCCAAC
>RSEF01000027.1:122088-134392 GCA_003993805.1 Himantopus leucocephalus | reverse complement strand
GGAACTGGATGGTCTTTAAGGTCCCTTCCAACTCTAACCGTTCCCTCATTCTATGAAGCGGACGCAGTTCGAATGCCCAAAGGCAGCTGTCTCAGCTGACATCTTCGCTGACCATCATGGGAATCACAGCACCCACTTCCCAGTGTTTGTACCTGACAGACCCATGGACTGCTTTGGGTTGGAAGGGACCACTCAGCTCCCGCCACCTACACCACCACCCCCACCCCCCATCGCCCCTCAGGCGCGCGGTGCGGCAGCGCCCCCTGGCGGCCGTGCCCGGCGCTGCGGGCGGCGCAGGCGCCCTGAGGGGGAAAGCGGGGGGGGTGGGTGGGTGTGTCCGCGGCCGCCGGAAGCGGAAGTCGACGGGGCCGGAAGTGAAGGGCGGCGACGTGTGTGGCGGAGCCGGAGGCCGTCATGGAGGGGCTCTACCACCAGACCAACAAGTGCGTGAGGCGGCGGGGGGCGGGAGGCTGTCAGGGGACGGAGCCCCCGCGGGGAGGCCGGGCCCCGGTCAGGCCCCCGCGGTCTGCCTGAGGGGGTGCGGGGGGAGAGCGGGAGGGCGGGAGGGCGCACAGCCTGCCTGCGGCCCAGCGCGCTCGCAGCGCCCTTTAAAAGCTTTTCTCTCACAAAAATTCTTCTCTTCCACCCCGGAGGGTTGCCGTGAGGATTGTGTTTCAGCCGAGGAGGGAAGTAGAAGCCTGACCTTGCGGGCTGGCCGTCTCTCCGGTGTGCCAGCCTGCTGTTAGCCACGTCAGCCCGAAAGCAAGCAAAGCCCACTCGCCTCGGGATTTTAAAGCACGGGATTGCAAATACTCTTTGCAAACAAGGGATTCTGTTTCACTAGACGTACATACATTTAAGGCATACTAATTTACTTGCATTTTTACGGTGTGTAGGTGTTTGTGGCAGCTAGAAGACACGATTCAAGTTGTCTTGGGGAACCTGTGACCCCATGACAATAAAAACCACCCTGTTTCACAGATAATGCTAATCTGGTGAGGTAGAAGTGGTATGAAAATGGCAAAATAGGGCAAAAAATCTTGCGACTCTGTGTGGTATGGAATAGCTTGTGGGAAAGACCCAAAGAAGACAGTTAATCCAAATATTCCAACTTTCAGTGGTAGTGGGTTTCTTTGTTGAGCTCTGTTGAAGGAGTTAGTGCAGTAAGTAACAGACATTCATTGAATAATGGTATAGAGTGATCCTGTAGGGAAGAGTGGGAGATCCTGCCATTGATCTAGAAATGCATACCAGTAACGTTAACTGTTATTGATAAGGGGAATAATCTTACCTTGATCCTGTTTCCATATTGCCTTATTCTGTGATCACAGGATGGTTTGTGTTGGAAGGGACCTTAAAGACCATCCAGGTCCAACCCCCCTGCCCTGGGCCGGGACACCTCCCACCAGCCCAGGTTGCTCCAAGCCCCATCCAACCTGGCCTTGAACACCTCCAGGGATGAGGCAGCCACAGCTTCTCTGGGGATCGTAGTCGTTGAGTTGTGTTTTTGTTGTAGTTTGTTCTCAGTCTGGGGATACTCTGAATTTTTAAACTCTCTTCCCACCTTTTCCCCAGGCTTACTGTATTTTCTGGCATGGGAAGAGTCCTGGTGAGCGTGAAGTAGTTTGTCTGATGCAGTTGCGCATGGTCTGATTTCGCTTCTACTCCTGGGTTTCTAAACAGGCATTTTAAGAGAAATGCGAGTCTCAAGCTGCCTGGGGTGTCCTAGAGAAACTGATAGAAAACAGAACTATAGAACAAGTACGGATTGCAAGATGCTGGATATTGAATTGGTTTTCTAGCTTATTCCAAGTAATATGGTACTTATCCCATACTTGGTTATCTCTTTAGCAGCATGGCATTGTGATTTGGAAGGTAGCTTTGATAGTTACTAAAAAATCTCATAATAACTGAAGAATAAATTTTTTATTACTCTCTAAGGTAAGTTGCTTTCAGAGGTCTGGCTTCATTAACCTTTGTGCTGCAGTTATCAAACAGTACACACACCAGAAAAAGAGTCACTAATGTGACCAAAACTATGATCTCTTAAGTTTTTTTTGAAAAAAAGCTCATGATACTTTTGTAACTTTTTAAGTGTATTTCTTGAAGTCTGAATCCCAGCTGCTGTGAGGTTGTTCACACCAAGTATGGCCAAAGGTCCGTCTATCCCAGTGTGTGTTCAGTGTGGCCTAACTGCAGAGCTCTAGGAAAGACAGTGAGAAATGGGCAAACATATGCAATACTTTTGTTGACTGTTGTCCCAGTCTCCCAGAAACGTGAGGCATGGGGGCTTCTTGAAACAGAGGAATTTAACAATCACCAGTGTTTGTCCATTTTCTTTTGCTACTGCTTGTCCAGCATCAGGAATTCCCTCTTTTCAGTTTTAAGTTATCTTTTAATTTAATTTGAGCTATCTTTTAATTTCATTTGATGCCTCTGTAATTCATATATTGTAAGAGACAGTGAAAGTATTTCCTTATTCACCTTTTCCCATGCCAGTTATTCTCTAGGATATCTCCCTGCTGTCATCTCCAGTCCAGACTGAATAACTGTTTCTTGTACAAAAGGTGCTCTGTACTTCTCATAATCTTTATTGTCCTTCACTGAGCCTTTGCTGGTGCTTCTGTTTTCTTTTTGAGAAGGGAGTGACAAAACCTGTATTTAGCGTTGAAGATGCGCACTACCCATTTATGCAGTGACATAAAGGAGTGGTGTCTCATCAGCGCTCTTGACTTTAGGGGTGTATGTAGGTAGTATTTCACTGCAGATCTATTATTAAGGTCTCCCTTGTACCAGCTCTTCTCCCAGTCAGATCTTCCCTCTGATATGCTCCCCACTGGTGAGTTCCTAGTGTGAATCTGAAATTGTGTCTCTGTGGTTGGCTTGGAGTAGGTAGATCTTAATGGCTTTCAGCATGCCGGGTGTGTGACAAGTGGGAGAGCCCCAGTTCAGGTTATAATATGAAAAGGGAGCTTGAACTGAATTGGAAATCTCTGAAATAAAAAAAAAAAACAAACCCTTTCACCTTGATTTTTGTTTATAAACTGAAAGTTATTTTGTAGATGCATATTAAGTGAAAGCACATCTTTCTTCGTACTGAAGAATTGGGTTGGTTTTTTGTGTTCAGTGATGGGCTGTCTGCACTGAATACCATGTAGCTGATTCGTATTCTGTTCTACAAAGTACTTTTAAATAAAAGAAGCTGAAAATTGAGGTATGGAAAAATGATTTGATTTTATAGCTGTTAACTGACTTCTCCTGTTAATTTACTTTTTGTCTTTTGGTAGGCAAGTCCATGAGGTCCAATCTTACATGGGGCGCCTGGAGACTTCAGACAAAGACTCAGTACACTGTAAGTAATTAATTAGTGAGAAAAGTCCCACTCCAGTGCTGATTTGATATAGCTTGCATCTCTAACCTTGTATGCTTTATCACTGTATTTACAGTCATTATTGGAACGATTTGGCTCTTCAGTCATTGTGATCAACTGGTGAGATACATGCATTAAAATTATTTCACTATTTGACTAAAGTAAGGTGATGTTTTGTACGAAGGACAGAGAGGAAAACACAGGACAAGAATTTACTTCAAATTATCTTCCCATTGTAATTCTTTAATTGGCTGATAGTGCTTACTAGGGATGCTTCTACAATGGCTTGGTGTGGGAATTCCAGAGAGGTTTTTTGGTGCAGTTAGATTCTGGAACTCATTGTCCGGATATGCTGTGGGGGCCTTCAACATAAACATGTTAAAAAATCCCCACTTTAACACATTCATGGAGGCATAATGAACACATCGATGTGGGCAGAACTGCCAATTCAGGACATCACCGGGCCAGTTTGTTACAAGCTCAAAAAGCTGAGAAACGTGATTGAATATCTGTCCTGTTATTTTGCTATTCCTTAAGCATCCGCTAACTGGCAGTCTTCCCCAAAAGATGCTTAGTCCGGTTTCTGGGGAAAATGCGGTGATTTGGTGCGTAGGAATTTAAGCAGGATGATTCTGGTAGTTCCTGCTTGCATCAGAGTCAGAACCTGTAATTCCATCTGCTTATGAGAAATATGTAGAACAGCTAGGTCTAAAATTGCTTCAGTAAATTTGGACTATAACCCTGTGCTAATAAAATGACTGTAATAAAATACCATGATACATTGTGGCAGGACTTTTTACCCCAGCGCAGAATTGGCAAATGTATTTTGGACCTGTGTTTGAAGCCTTAATTCCTGTATGAGTAATTGCTAATGGGCCTCATCAGGAACTCCTGAAGTGAAAGGACACTGCATTGACCAGCGACATTTATGCGTGTGTTAACTGACTTCTGTTGCACTAAATATATTTGTGAAGCATGACTTTGCTGTAGAAAGGGCTGTGATAACATTCCTATCAAAAAATAATGACTTGTCTACTGATTCTGTTTCTTATGGTGGCTGTACTGCTCCTAGTACAGTGCCAGACTTGCCGGACTCTCTTCACTGGATGTGACTTTGGAACCTCTTGAAATTTAGCATAATTTGCCATCTTGCCTCTGCTACTTGAGACCATTTCAAGAGACAGGATTATGTACCATCTTCCGCAGTCAATAAATGAACATACTGTTTCTCTCTATATATAAAGATACAGATGTGTGCTCTAGATATTAGTGTGTATTTTGGAATTTATGGGGAAAAAGGATTATCTTTTGGCTGAAGAGCAGGTGTAGGAGCCAGAAAATCAAACTTTCTCTTGGAGCTTTCCTTTTCCAACTTTGGGCAAATAATCCCTTCTTGCTCAGAAAAACGTAAGATGACCAAGATAGTAGCAAAAGCTGATGTACTTATCTGTCTGCTCTCCTGGTTGCTTTTCTGTTAAGTTTAGCTGTTCTAAATGGTAGAGAGGTGAATTAGGACAGTTTGATTTGTGATATGTGTGTTAGATACTTTTTGATTGTGTGAGATCAAAGGGAAAAAAAAAGGGGCTGTAAGTGCCGTTTGCCTTTCCGGGTTCTGCTCGATGCAATGTTCTGGGAAATCCTGAGATACTGTAAAGAAATTAGCAGTTGGTTAATAATGCTTTTCTTTATACCTCTTTAGTTTAAATGCAAAATAAGAACAAACAATGTCTGTAGGACTTGGTCATTATTTATATCGGGTCTGACCACGGCAGTCTGAGACTTCATGGCTGCACACACAGGACGGTGCTTCTGTCCTCTCATGATCGGCCTGTGGACATGCCCTGAAAGGCACGTACCTTCAGCCTCACAGCTCGCTACCTTTAAACACAAGAATGCCAGATGATTAATTGCGCTCCCGTCTTTCGTCCTTCTGTGCAATTCTTCAGGTTGTGAAATGCTGGGTGGTGACATGGTTAGAAAACGTGGCTGTCAAAAGAGGAAGGGTGTTGTGGCTCGTACCAACTTTTGCTGTACAATGACTACAGTAACTGAAAGCATATGACACTTTTTTTCCCCCGAGTGTATCAGTTTCCCACCTCATTAAAGTACAAGCGTATGAGTTTGCGTTGTGTGCTGTTGCCCCTCTGCTATTTCTGTGCAGATTATCAGAAGCAATTGCAACGTAGATGATGACAGAGGCAATTATTTTGTGGCCTTGTTTTTCCACCTGCCAGGGCTACTCAGCCCTGTTTTGGCCACGTCTTTCTGAGCTCTTCATCCAGTCTGCCAATTTCGGTCAACTCTGAATCCTTCCCATGCGCTGTCAGTCTCTCCCGCTATAGGTATGCGTGATGTGTATTAAGTCTGTGTTAACAGTTTTTAGAGGTTTAAATTGCCATTGTTGTGAGAATCGTCTTGGTTATTAGTTTATGTGAGCAAATCCTGCCAAGGGAACGGGAAGGGGCTGCAGGGGGGAAAGTGGGAGCTTTAAATCCTAACACATGGAGCTGATAGGGAAAGAGGCTCAGGTATCTTGAAGGAGCAGGGGCTTTCCTAGCTCCCTTCTCAGAGGATGAGGGAAAGGCAAGAGTCTCAAATTACTGAGTTAAAGAAATGGCTTTTCATGATATGTATTGTTCTCAGATACCTGACTTTTTTTTCACCTGGTAAGGTTCTGCATCTGTCAGGTTTTAAATACTGGGTTGAATGCGTTTGAGCTTTTACCTTCACTCAGATTGCAGTTCTTCAAATCAAATCACATTTCTATTTCCTTGCAGTGGTAGAAAATGAGATTCAGGCAAGAATAGACAATATATTCAGCAACTTGGAACGCCTGGAAATCCTGTCCAGCAAAGAACCTCCCAATAAGCGACAGAATGCTAAACTGTAAGTTCACCTTCTTTGCTATGATAGCGTACTGTAGTCTTTGTAATTATCTTCATTAAATTTACTGAAGCCCTTTGCCTTTGGGTTCGAGTGAAACCTTAATAATTTGCATAACTTATCTCTGTGCTCTACAGTAGCAAAATTGAGGCACAGAAGCAAAATCACTTTCCTGCATTTAACCACAGACTAGTGATGGAGCTGGATTTGTGGCTCTGTTCTGAGATGAGCAGAACGTGGCACTTTGAGGCTGAAAAAAATTTCTCCTCTATATACATTTGCTTTTAATGGCATTTGTGGAGGTAAGGAGTAAAATTACTCCAGCTGATGTCATTTTCTCTGGCCTGTTTTCCTAGCTGTTGGTGACTAAAATAATGAGGTTTCTAAAGTTAGCCCTGGTTTGAGCAGGAGGTTGGACCAGAGACCTCAGACCTCTGTTCTCATTTATTCTGTAACTCTACTATTGACATTTAGTCCCAAAATGCTTTTGTAGATACTAGGGGCAGATTTCACGTCACCTGCATTAGAGAGGTCAGTATCTGAAATAGTCATCGAATATTTAATCAGAGGCAACGGAGTTCTGGATGTTACTTGTTTTAGCTAATGGAGATATCTCCTACATTGCCCACTGACTTTTAAACTCCTTTTAATAAAAGCTCAAACTTAAGAATGTGATGCCAATTAATGAAACTTGAAAGGTTAATCTTTTATGTGCATATGAGGGTCATAAAATAGAAACTGTTCAAGTCCTGCTATCTTTCCAAATCTTTTTTAAATTGACTCTTATCCTGAAGAGACTAGTCATGGGATAGGATGTCTGAGACACCTCAAGGATTCTGCTTCACATTCTGTCGTTAGCCTCCAGTTAAATAATCCCCTGTTTAGTAGAAGAATGAGGCATGGAAGATCTAAGTCTGGAATACAGGCCTAATATTGAATGTCCTTTATCTTCTAGATAAGTAGAACCCATCACCATTTATTATTCATCACTGTTAATTTATAATGCTCCATTGTTCTTATAAAAAACACTAGAAAAGAATGGTATTTTCATCCCTGGGAATAGCTTCCTGTTGTTGATCTTTTCTAGCCGAGTTGACCAGCTGAAGTATGATGTTCAGCATCTGCAGACAGCTCTGAGGAACTTTCAACATCGCCGTTACATCCGGGAGCAGCAGGAGCGACAGCGAGAAGAGCTGCTTGCACGTACATTCACTACCAATGTAAATATTCTTTATTTTAGATCTCTGTGTTCTAAAAGCTGTAGTCTTTCAGAGAAGTTTCAGGCAAGACGTAGACATGACTCTCAGTAGATTGCTGCTGTGAGATGTAAATGGAGTAAAGATAGAACAATACCTGTTGAAAAAGTACAACTCGCCCATGAGGAAAAGTCAGGCTATTAAGAGGCAGTAGTAAAAGACTCCAGAAACTGCTGCTTCTATTTTATCCAGTGCAGTTTGATCTGACTTTATATAGCGGTTTCAAAGGGTGAATGAGGTGGGTACCAAAGTATACATTTTACTTGGATTTGTGTCAAATGTCTTTGTCAAATGCTGAGACTTGTAAAATGCCTGGCTTTTATATGCCTTCCTGTCAGTAGATGTCAGCAAGCTTTCATTTGTCCAAATATAAATCACACAGCTGGGAAAAATCCCTTGCTTTTTACCTGTAAATGATTCAGAAGTTTTTAGTAACAGGGATGTGTTTCCACCTGTTCTTGTTAATTCTTGGTTCCTCCACTGGGAATTCCCCCCCAGTGCAAATTCCTAGAGGAATCTTGCTTGGAATAATGTAGGTTTGCTTTCAGACTTCACTTTTCTGTAACTCAAAAGCTAGTATTTTCTCCTTTCTTTCCCCCTCCTTTCTTTCCCCCTCCTTTCTTTCCCCCTCCTTTCTTTCCCCCTCCTTTCTTTCCCCCTCCTTTCTTTCCCCCTCCTTTCTTTCCCCCTCCTTTTCCCCTTCTTCTCATTTTTTTTTTGTTATGGTTTCTTTTGTTAAAGGCATATAACCTACCATTTGTTATACGTGTTGCCATTCACTGTTAGGGCAAGGAAGAATGAATGCGAGTGGTCCTATTTTCTTGAGATTTGGGAAGTTCGATGCACTGCTCAAAGCCTGACATAAAGGTGACATCTAGCATCTTGTTGGCCATTTAGAAATTATAAACAAGAGTTGAAAGGAACTCTGAAATTTGAAACCTGATTTGTTTTTTAAAGCACTGTGGTGTTCCTCTGCAAACATGGAGAAATTTTCCTATAGGAAAACTTGTCCAGAAATAAAACACATGTGTAAGTGGAAGAGTTTTGAAGAGCAGTAGCAGACTCGTGAACGCAAAATAAATGGTGAATTGGTTTTTTTTCTCCTTTAGATGTTGAAAGGTGTCTCAGGATGAAAAAAGAATTGCATGATTATTTTGGATTTCTTTTTAACTCGTTACAAAAATGTGACTTTTAAAGAATGACCCTTTAATAGGAAAATGATGATTTGTCAGTTATTGGCTTACCTGTTTTGGTTAGAAGTTTACATAGTTTCTATTTACATACTACCCTATTCTGTTAAATAGAAACGTCAGCTGAGCATGTAAGCATCCTGAATAAACCACTGGAACATACATAACAGCTTTTGAAAGCTGAACATTTTGCTTAATTTGAAGATGAATATGGACTTTATCTTAAAGCCTTCCTGTGTACCATTCTGGAGAAAACCACTAACAGTAAATGAAAGATATGATGCCATCTAGTCTTCCTGTGAGGAGGGTCACAAATCTACTTGGGCATTTTTCTTGGTGCCTTGTGGTGTGTAAAAAAAAAAACCAGCCTACAAGCTCCTCTTATAGGAAATGGAATCCCTGCTGATTTGAAGTTTAATAAATATCTTAAATAACAGCCACTCAGATGCAAATCCAAGTGCTTCTGCTCTGCAGACTCATGTAAGACAAGACACTTATTTCCACCTTAGTGCTTCATTAACATTTGAACAGAGATGTGTATGCTGTCCCCGCTTCTTCACCCAGTAACTTTGACTCTGCAGCTGCTAACAGCTCTGTCCTTCATTCTTCATTCTTTTACAGTAAGCAGAACACCTGCCTAGGCACTACAACATCTAACACTGGATCGTACATGTCATTCCCATATTAACTTTTTTTTACAGTAATCACCAGAGTCTACTCAGAGCAAGTCTGGTACTGTTACACGCATGTAACCTCGAGCTGACAGTCAGGTGTAGGGTATTAACCGTCTTCTGCCCTAAAGATGTTTTGGTAGTTCTTGTTCTGAGTACGTGGAAGCAGGTAAGGCAGTGTTTCCACGCTTACCTCTTAGCAATAGCATGATTCCTGTTGGTAAAACAATGTGGGAGTGATGAGCCATTGTCTTGCTTCTCGATGGAACGGTGTCCAGAGATGATTAAACTGGAGGCTTTTGAAAGACAAAAGTGATCGCATCCTCTGATCTCTTGTGCCATCCAGGCTACAGAATTTTATTCAGTTATTTCCATTTCAAGATTCATAGCTTCTAATTGAGCTAATGCATCTTTTCTGGAAAAACATTAGGTTTTTTTTAGATAAGGCCTGGGGTGTTGAGTGAGTCAGACCTTCAGGGAACTAGGTTCGCATCTGTTTGCCCTCACTGTCAGAAATTTGCACCGTGTGGTAAACTTACAGAATGTCATCTCCCAGCCATTGCGTGTTGCAGGCCTTTTTGTCGCTCAGAAATGTGGTATTAAATAAATCTTTCAAAAGTCTTTTGCTTGCAATGATCCTTGTTAACTCCTTGTTAAACACCTTCTGTTAGTTTTGATGTTCTCTCTTGTAATACCCTTTCCTACATGTATCATAAACTGAGACTATAAAAAATTCTCCACTTTTAATCTGACTTTTTATCCTTTGAGATCTAATTGCAGTTGAACAGCTGATCAACTTTGCCTTTTGGCTTGCTTCCTGTAGGCTTCTCCAAATTACTTTTTTCACTTGAATATTAATGTTGTATTTAATATCCTTATGAAAAAATGTTTAAAACGTAACCCTTCCAAGTCCTGTCAAGTTTTTTGCCACATCTGTTTCTGCATGTTCTTTTTCTGGATCTAACTATGTATGGGCAGTATGAGTGAGCAGGCAAGGTAACCAAGACCCTGCATTTCCCCTACAGGACTCTGACACCACCATACCGATCGACGAAACATTACAGTTTAACGAATCCCTCCAGAATGCCCACCGTGGCATGGATGATCTTATTGGCAGTGGGACCAACATCCTTCAGGGGCTGAGGGACCAGAGAGTGACATTAAAGGTGGGGGCATCATTTTTTACCAAAAAGACCCCACGTTTTTCTGCGTTCGTGATGACCAGGCTAAGTAAAATAAATACATAAGTTTGTGTCAGTGCGCTGCTTCAAGCTGGGAAAGGCCCAAACTCCATTTTAACTAAATCTGAAATCTTGACATTTTATCATCTTACTAGGAACATCTTTAAGCTCTTTCTGTGGTTGGACGGCCTAGCAGTCTTCCCCTGCACAGTAGTTAGTATCTGGGGTGCTGAATGTTATGTGTTGTTCCCTTACGTTATTTTTGGTTGGTTGGGGTTTTTTTGTTCAAGTGAAGAACGGGATGTAATGGCTAGTAAGCATGCCTGGCCTCAGCTGCCGAATTGTGGCAAGTCAAGGATACTTCAGGTCAGAACTGTAATAGTAGAGTTGTTAGTGTGTCTCTGCCCACTGCTACTGATAGGCTGTAATTTTAGGTGCATCGTGTTCGTATGTTTTCAGGGGGATATTTCATCTCACTCACAGATGAGGAAACATCTGTTCATATTCCTTTTCCCCTTAGCTTAGCTTTTCTTACACTATCAAAGAATTTTTTGTGTGTTTACAAGTCTGGCAGAAGCAGCTAGCACAGAGACAGTTTATCAAGATACATGTGTTCATTTGGAAGTATGGTAGTCTCTGTAACTTCTTGGGTATTGGATATAAATAGACAGGTGTGAATCAAGTATTTCCAAATTGCCGCAACGCTTTAACTGTTCTAGTTGTACTATTCCATGATTCCATGGACTGCAAGAATTGAAGAGCCTTCACTTTCCTGTTGTTTTCTGGTTTCTCTTCTCCAAGCAAGGTTTTCTTTTGTTCTGAAGTAGTGTGAAAAGATTGCTGCAGAGACAGGGAAAGCGCTGAACTTGAAAGTGTAGTATCCAGGGGTTTAATGTGAGGGGTGTGAAATGAAGGTGAAAAATTTGGTTACGTTTTACCAGCTGAGACATAACCTGATTTCAGCAAAGGGCCTGAATACCTACACAGCCTTCTACCGAAGAAACTGGTATCTAATTTGGTAGTGCAAATCTGTATATTTTATGGATTGAGAAACTGTTTGTGCATGTATGTCTAATATAGTTGATATAAACACTGTGCTCAGAGAGCTTTTCTGATCTTAACTCAGATTGATATTCAAAACACTTCCCAAATGTCACCTTTGTATTCTCCTGAGACCAAAGATACAGCGGACTGTGAGAACAGAAGCTAGAGTTTTTATTTTGAAGTTAAAGCGTGGTAGTAGAGCATTGTGATGGGAACTTGTCCTATTGACCTTGTCAGAGAAGAAATAACTGAAGTCTTAGAGCTTTCTGAAGCAGGGCGTTCTGCTAAGGACTTGGACCCAGAAGTCTTTTTGAGAGACCAGGTCCGTTGTCATTGCCATGATGGGACAAGGCTACTTCCTAGCCGTACCCATCTTTGTGCACATGTAGGTGCGCTGGAGGCTGGACCTGGCCAACGTCTCTCCGATTGCACGCTGTGAGCTGAGCTGTGGTGCGCAGTGCGGCACCTCTGACGGCCCATTGGGCTATGTTACCCATTTGTCTAGCTTACCTCACCTAGCTGTCCCATCGTGACTCTGCAGCCGTGAGTTCTCTCCCTTCTTCCCAGAGGGGACGATCCAGCTCTGAACTGTGCCCAGAGCCCATCTACATGCCTGTATTTCATAGAATCATAGAATGGTTTGGGTGGAAATGGACATTAAAGATTGTCTAGTCCAACCCCCCTGCCCTGGGCAGGGACACCTCCCACC
>RSEF01000027.1:106418-122078 GCA_003993805.1 Himantopus leucocephalus | reverse complement strand
GATGGTTGGACTCAATGACCTTAAAGGTCCCTTCCAACCCAGATGATTCTATGATTGCATGAATAAAACAGTGACTGGGACCAGAGAAGAACAGAAGTGACAGCAACGTTCTGGAAATGGGCTGTAGAAATGACAACCCAGCTGGGCTTCAGATGGCATCAGACTCACAAAATACAGGGCAGGTATATTGTCAGAGACATCAGTTGTGCTGGACACAGCAAAGGAGTGCTCCTGCACTTGGCCATCAGGGGATCTCCAGGGTAACTCAGATGCTGGCCAGGGGCATTCCCTCCTTATGTGCAGGGAGGAGGGCATGGCCAGGTGGGCAGAGCCCTGTGGAAATCCTCAGGGACTTTGTCTGCAGAGCCTGAGTTCCCACCTGGTTTGGTGACAGGGCTCTGGGATGAGTGTTCAAGTGCCTGTCTAGCTTTGGAGCACAAGCAGCGGGGGCTCACCAGGAACAAGACACAGCTGCCCATGGAGCAGGTGATGTCTGCGATCCCAGTGGCTCACAGCAGCGTTCCCAGGACAGGGACACCCCAGCAGCAAGGATGGGAGGTGGCCATGGGCCTTCCCACACTGACCTGTGCACTCTGGGGAATAGGAACAGCTGCCACGAGGCACCCAGACATGAGCAGGGCTGGGAGCTCCGTGTGGGAAGGCCCTTCCCGGACACTGGACAGGAGGCGACTGGGCTGTTTCCATCTACCTGCTCTGGAATGTGCGTGTCAGAGCTGCGTGAGGAGACACCTTGTCTGCAGACTTTGGCCAATGCTTGGAAAGAAACACACTCAGCTCCACAGCAAGGTGAGCAGCCGTGGCAGCTGCTGCTTTGATTTCCAGCCTACTGCTGAGTGAGCACTTGTAAATGATCTCCAAGCTGAAACCAGGCTTTTGGTTTTACGAGTTACAACCTGGACTAAAAGCCAGGAGAGGGGAAATGACTTCTTAAATGTGGTTTTGTTGCAAAGGTGAGATCTGGGGCCAGAGCCTGATCTGCCAGAAAAAGGAGACTTTGTGCCGCCTCCAGGAACCCCAGGCAGCATCACCTGCTGGAACCTGAAGTTGAGAAGCAGGAGGTAGCTCCCTGGGGAGTTAAAGCAAACACCACATGCAACTCATCAGCGTAACTCAGGCTGAAGTGCTGCTGCAAAGTGAGGGGTCCACCTAGAACACAAAGGCTGTAGTCTCTGGAGAGAGTCCTCGGACAGCCTGGTCCCCACCACCCCCCAGCTCTTCTCCTCCAGCCGTCCTGACCACAGCATAGACAAACGAGCTGGACACTGGACTCCAAAGGCAAAACAATACCAGGAGCTCGTTCACCTCCCAGAACAAGCATAAAGGGGTATTTTTTGCAGTTGGTATTTCCTTGCCCCACCAGGCAGATCGCTCTCTCTGCCACCTCCAGCACTTTACGTTTGCTTGTAAACACCCCCACGATGGAAAGTCTTCCTTATTCCCTCACCCTCTTCCCCTTTTGCGATGGGTCAGAGCCAATACAGTTCAGGACACTGTATTTATGCGCGATGCTTAAGTTATAAGAGTGACTAAACAGGATTTAGCTAACCAGATTCAAAGCTGCTTATTCGCAGTAACAAGGATCCCTGCCCGCTTTGATGGGGGGGACAGTGGACAGTGTTATTCTCCTGGATAACTGCTGGGAATAAACACAACTACCCCGAATCCCCATTAGCTGAAGACAGCACTGAGGAAAGAGAACAGTCTGAACTGCTGCGGGAGGGAGAGACTCGAGAGCTGTGTCCTCCAGGGCTATTCCACCAGAGGCAAACCATGTGTATGGACACACTGCAGCCGTGAGCACATCTCTGTGGGATTACAAGCAGCTTTTGTTCATCTGGAGATCATGGAGAGAGGGGAGGGGAACAGAAGGAGAAAGAGGTGCCAGTGGCTGTGGCCAGAGGATTACGTGACCTTCTGGAGTCAGTGACAAAGGGCCCAGAGACCTCACCGGTGCAAACTGCTGAGTGCCAGAAGGGCAGTCTGTAAGTCATCCATCCCGACCCTGATCCGGTGTGCGGCTGAAGGTAGAGCTTCCCCTTCTTCCCCCAACACAGTGAAGTGAAAAATGCACAAACCTGTGTGCAGGTGTGGCTTTGGCCATGTGAGTGAAGAGGAAAGGGGCTTATCCCCCCATCAGTTCCAGAGCACTGAGGAAGGAAGAGGGAAGACGGGAGACAGGACGTGTCTTTCCTGTGCCAGTGGACTACAGCGCTGCTGAGGGAAAGTACATGCTGCATCCTGCAGATGAGAAGAGCAGGGAAGGGGCAGAAGGCCCTGCTCATGGTGTCCCTGCTCCAGCTGTGGCTGACAGCCAAGCAGAGAGGAGCTGGGCACCTCAGTCCAGCCCACCAAGGTGCGGAGGAGGGATCCAGCAAGCAAGAGCCACCCCGGGGGGAAGTGTGGGGAGCTGACTGTGCTGGCTGGATCACAGCCCATGGGGAACGCAGGGCCCACATGGGACAAGCAATCTGGTTCCCCACTGACCCGCATAAGCCTGTGCACCTCACTGTGCTTCAGCCCCAGTGGGACACAGCCCTAGCACAGGGGTGTCCTGCAGCGCAGGCTCAACCCTTTGGTGAGAGTCTGTGCAGAACCATACGGTGAGCCACGGGGACAAAGCAGAGCTCTAGGGGTTTGTGGATCCAGGAGCTGGACCAAGAGCACAGGTGCACCTCACCACTGAGCGGAGCTGCTGCACCTCTGTGGCTGGGTGCAAATCAGGGGTGGGGAGACCCATCAGACACCACCCAGGGCTGTGGGCACCTGGAGAAACAACAAGGAACTCCAGTGTGTCCAGGCTCCCCAACACAGAGGAATCTGCGCCTAAAGGTAAACGCTGCCTCCTCTCCTCCCTCCTGAGTCACCAACGACAACTGCAGACACAACCATTTCTAGCCCAAATTTCCATAGGCATTTCTGGTCAGACTGGTCCAACTGCCACAGAGCTGGTAGCTCAGACAAGGCAGAAATGGCCCAGCAGGCAGGGTGCACCCACAGGAGTGCTCACAGGGTCAGCACAGGCACTGTTGAGCTAGGAAGAAACTCAGGTTGGGGGAAGAGGCACCCAGGAGTGTGCTCAGAAACCCTCCCCGGCAGGCCAAAAGGGGCTGATATTTCCCCACATCCCATCAGTATCTCCTGGCAAGGGACACATCCAGCCTCTAAGGAAGGGGGTGAAGGCTCCAGCACTGCACAACCTGCACATCACAAGAGAGACAGAGGATTTAACACAGGAATACGTGGCTGTGACTGCAGTGACAGTCACATCAAAGTCCTCCCTCTGCCACCTCAGAGTAGGTGTCATCTGGCATACTTTTTAAAACATTCCTTGGCTTGTGGTGAATACAAAACTATCAGAGGGCGCTTCATCCAAACAGCCCAACGACAGACAATAGTGGGATTTTAAGTAGTCATAATGCTGGAGGAGGGTCATCTTTGTGTTTTACATCCTTACAGCCTGTTAATCGTGCATTCCCAAATCACTGCAGGGAACAGTAAAATTACAGGTTTCCCACTCTTCACAGGCAGCGGCATGTGCGGGACGTGCTTGAGGAAGCCGCCCAGAAGGATATGGGATTTCAGATCTCAGAGCTCTGTCATGTTGTCCTGGTGTCTTTCTCCCTCTTCTCCTTGGAGACAGAGGTGGGGGAGAGCATCAGTTGTTCATCTCAGCGGCCAGTCCGGCCCAAACCACGACACATGTGTTGGCTGCACCTACGCTACAAGACAAACCTACTTCTTGTGGTCCCTAACCCCCCAGTTATTGTGGCCAGGGGATGTTTGAATTCCCAACCATGACTTACCAAGCCTGTCTGGCCCTTTCCAGGAAGGTAGGGCTATTGGAGAACAGCACTCTCCCAGGACTCCCCCTGATAAGGATCTGGGATAATGTGCCTCCTGGGAGAAGGTGTGCCTGACGCTCACCTCCTCTGCAGTGTAGATGAGGGGTGAGAGCCAACAAAAAGCAGGTAGTTACTGCACTACCTACTGCCAGCCTTTCACCCACAGGCAATTAAATAAGCTTAAGATAATGTGACCCGATTATAGCATCTGTGTCTAAAATTATAATGCTCTGGCCCACAAATCCTGCAAATAAGCTACTGCAGTCAAACCAGAAACAATCAAACCACTGACATTTGTCACCACTTTCATTCCAAGTGACCAAAAAAAAAAAAAATCAAATTAAATTTGTGTGGAGGGCTTACTGTGTAAGCATTTACTTATTCAACAGAACAAGAGTATAACATCATTGCAGATGTCTTTTCGAAATATAAAATGGGCCCAAGAGTATTCATAACCCTTTTATTCTAAATTGCCAACCAGAACCTTGACAGAACTGAACTTTAAAATAATCCTAATTTTGCACATTCTAGTCAACGTGCATTATTTTACATTGGCAGTAATACAAATGGTGAAAATTCAGTATTTTGAGGAACATTCTTTTCAAAAGGCATTAATTTCTTCCCAGACAAATACCATGTCTGGTTTCTTAAGTCTTTGTGTTCCTGTATTTAGATCCCATTTTGTACTTTGCACCCATTTTTAGAAACATACTGCTTAATCCAAACATTTACACAGTCCTAAACGCATATTTTTAGTGATTTAAACCCTTCCTGCATCCCCACACCTCACTCCCCTCTCCCCCAACAACGAACAGTTACATTAGAGCATGTTTTAACTGTTTAGAAAACCACAAAACCCTAATGGAAACTAGACAAGTACTTAAGTGTTCTCTTTAAAACTTGACCTGTTTGGTATTATGCATATTTTAAGGAATTCACAGAGGACTCTCCATTATTGTACGACGTGAAGCACCACGCATCCACATAACAGAGTTCAGGCTTAAAGCTTGAAGCTGCGAAGGCACGATCGGGATGCTTTCTAGGAAAAAGACAGAAGTCCATAAACGACAATGTACTTGAAAAGCAAAACTGTCCACTTTACATGCCCTGTGTGGACAAACTCACATGCTGGCAAGATAATAAAAGTGCATGCACATAGAAATACTTCTATGTTTGGCTGATCCAGATGATTTTAATTAAACATTATGCCATAGTAAGTCTCAGCTTCTTCACAGCTGGAGAAACTCCCAGAACATACTTTGTGCTCTCCAGGCTGTAACAGGCCCTCAAATATGAGTTCACTAGCTACAGATGTTATGACCACAGCTCACTGCAGAGAAAGTTTTCTGCACCTCCCCAGCAAACAATCAAATGTCCTCACAAATGTCCAGTAAGAGTTCCACAGAAATCACTCTAGACACCATATAATCCTGAAAACAGTAATATGTAGCATTGCTTTGCAGATGCAAGACACAGGCGTATGTATGGTGCAGAGTGGAAAATCCCAGAACTTACTCTGTTGTGTGGTTCCTGACTTCCACTGAAATGGGACTACTACATTCCTGCTACACCAAGGCCTGAATTCATACAAATCTGTGCATTTTTGCAGGGCATTTATGCCGCACCCCCCCAAGAATAATTGCATCCATTCCTTTACAGTTAGGACAAAACATCCTACCTAGACAACTCTGAAGTGGCCTCTCTTGCAAACGCACACACTTGTTTTAAGGCATCATGCTAACAGACAAGATTTTAGTGGTAGGTGCAAATCCCCCCATGCTGTTCTGTTTCCCAATATCACTTCTCTGATTAGGAACCTAATCAGACCCTACCTCCTCTACTGAGAGCAGCATCATCCCCCTTCCCCACCTCCCCCACTTAAAACCCATCACTATTTCAGAAGAGTTCTGCTGGTTCCAAATCACAGGACTTCACAGCTCATCAGCGCTGCCATTTGAGAAGTGAACCACCAAAGGCTTGCCAATACCTATGTTTTTCCTCTTAACTATTCACTGCCATCTCAAGAGGGAAGATTTCTGAGTTGGTGCTGTGTAAATTTATCAGCCCATTTACTCAGTAACAGTAACAAAGATCAGCAAACGAAGATGAGGTTAACTTACTGTCCTGGTTTGAGTGACACAGGATGAATTTCTCTTTCAGTAATTTTACTTTTCAGTAACGTTTCCTCTAATGCTAGGCAAAACTGCATTTTTAGAAAACTCTAGTGTCTGCATTTATGAAAATATTCCTTTACAGCCAGATATGGGGTGCAGGTTTCAAGGTCTCAGTGTTTTTGAGCTTGCCAGGTGCAGGGATGAGGAGAAGCGAGACGCGGGCACTTGACCCAAGCTGGCCAACAGGGTTAGTTCATACCACGAATGGCAGATTCAGTATAAATTAGAAAGTTTGCTGAGGAGTTCTCTCTCCCTTGATGTCTGCCACCCTGAGAACTCCTTGCCCCAGTGCCAGAACCCTGAGCCCTTCCCTTCCTCCCGAAGCCGCAGCACGCGCAGGGTCCCACATTTGCTGTCACTGCTGGGAGCGCACAGCTTCTACTGGTAGAATGGGCTGAGGACAATCCTTGTGTATTTTATATTGGTATCAGGATCAATATTGGTCCTTTAGTGTTATTAATGTTAATTATCTAGCCCTATTCTATTAAATCTGTTTATATTTCAACCCTTGGGTTTCCTTGTTGTTTCCCCCCAATTCCCCTTCCCAGGTGGGGAGCGGCCATCAGGTGAGAGAATAATTGTGGAACAACAATGAATTGTTGCGGGTTCTTCAAACCATAACACTTATGAAATAAATGCTTGGGAAAAAAATTTGACAACCAAGGATCGTTTTAAAAACTAAAGTGTTGCAAAAACACGTCATGCAGCAACAGCCAAGTCTACGGTCCTGCCATCAGGTCCAGGGAATATCTACCATCTGCAGGAGCTCTAGGGTCCTAGAAAGGGAACCATTTAGTGCTGGGAGGGAACGAACTTCCAGGGGGAAGAGACACTAATACTCTAAACTCTGAAAAGGGCAAGACACATTTTTAGCACGAGATGGAGAAAAATGCAAGAATTCCCTCCACTTCCCCAAGTGAGAGTGGCCTTTTGCTGAAGTAGCACTCATCACCTTGGCAACAACGCTTATCTACAAGTGACATTTTAATTGGATTTGGCAGACTCAGCCTGACCCTATGGCAACTGCACAGTCACTGGATCGTGCAGAAGCCATGCCTGCAAAGCCCCAAAAATACCAGGTTTAGTTGCTCCAAGTAGGAAATAAGATGGTCATTCCTCAAAGCACCTTCAAGCTTCCGCTTTGCTGCTAATGGCAATTTCAGCATCAGACACTTCAACAGGGGAAGCTCCCTCCCACCTCCAAATGTAGTTTGATAGTTTTTTTCCTCAGTAGTGCGTGTTTAAGCAGCTCTAGTTTTACCCCTGCTCTGATTTAGCTCCATCTGACAGCAAGCAGAGTTGCACAAAGCAAGGAAATAATTTGGTTTAAGGAGGGGTGTATGTGTGTGTGTGAGAAAGGGGCTAGTGCGGACTTGTTTAGACAGAGCCCACGTGGCCGGGGAGCGGGGCTGCTTAAGTTAGACCACTGTAAAGAAGGGCCAGTTAAGAATGTGAAACAAAGAATACAGAGGATGCTTCAAAGAAAGGGTACAGAGGATGATCCATGCATTACATGCCCTCAGACGTTGCTCTCAAGGAGGCAGGTGTTACATACTACCCCTCCTGTCCATGCAGCGGTTGCCATAAAACACTGCTGCAGCCAGAGATTTCAGCAGCTGTCACCAGCTACAGAAGTCACACGCGTAGTACTTACAGTCTTTCCATGATACGGCGTATGGGAAGGACTCAGGAGCACGTACTCTCGAAGGCAAGCAATTCTTTTGTTCAAAGGTGGTGCTGGAACTGAAAGACTTCAGTTACTCCTCCTGACAAACGCACTTGCTCAAATTTATGCATTTTGCTATAGCATGGAGGAGAGCAGGAACATAAGGGGATGGTACTTTGCCACTTGTGGTGGTGCTTAGAAGAGCTATATATGCTCTAAACACTAGAAAGCTTTCCAAAAAGCATAAGAAGTGAAACCAGATGTCACTGTTGTTATGGAAGGAGAGGTGTTTCATGGTTGAGCTCATACAGAACTACAGAGCTGTCAGGCGTGGGACTATTGCTACATATGGGCTTAGATGAACCTTAAAACATTCTTTGGCAACTTTAGTGGTATCATCACATCTTGCATACAGCCTGCAATCACAATCCACTGTTGGACCAATGAAACAAGTCAAGGCAGCTCCATCCCGTTCGCAGCTGGCCATTAAGCTCCTCACTCCCCCAAACCCAAAATGGTATACTCTGGTATGGGCCAGTCATATGAGAAAGCAATTAACACTGAACCAGCACTCTAAGAACATTCACTGTTGATCAGTATCCCTCCTCCCAGGGTTTGTACAGCAGCAAAGCCATTGAGGCTGAGTTATGACTAGGCTGCAGTATTCCTCTATACAAAACATTGTTGTAAAAAACCAAACTTCCACTTGCTACCTGTTTATGCTAGAACTGGTCATGCCCCAAACAAAAGGGGAATGTGACTGCTCCAACGACTCTGCAAAAGGAAACAGATGTTGTGGCTCAGAACTAAGAAACTCCAGCAACCACCAGCAGATCAGAAACATCTCTGTCATATTTCTATATGTTCAGATGGAGTAAAAGTTGATCTAAAGATGAATGTGTCTGCTTCACTGTCATTTAACTGAGCAACATAAAAGTTATCCTGTTTCCTTCATCATCATTGCACATAAAGTACAAAAGCTTATATGGGAAAGAGCAGATGATTGGGAATATATCTCCATGCCAGTTACGGCAGGCATGTTGAATAGTTCCCTATACCAAGAAAAGCCTGCTAGCTGGAGAGATGCATGGATTAAGGAATGAACACAAGCAGGGTGACCTACAAGTGGGACCAGAGTGAACAGCGTTCTTGGACTCACACTGTCCCAAGTGGGGTTGGAGGGCAGGGCTGGGGAGAAGGCAGCAGTGTGGCAGACAGGGAAGTTCCTCACCTGTTTCCCAGTCTTCCTCACATGGAGGCGCCTGCCATGTGCTCACAGCATTCATCTGCTCTCTCTGGAAGCCAGAGGACTGATTCACTTCAGGAAGAGAAAAGAAAACTCAGTGACTAGCAGTCAATCCTGCTTCAGAGGCATTAAGTGCTTTGGATCAAGCTGTAAAACAGCTCTTGACTTAAGAGGAAGCCCTGCACAATGCAAAAAGGTTAGGTCCACCCAGGAGCCAGGTACTGATCCGAAATCAGGCAACTTCGAATTCACCTTTACCAATGAACAGGAGAATACTCTGCCCCCTGGAACTTTGCAGCAGGAAAGCTCAAGTGACAAGGACACCCGCTTACATGAATGCAGGCATCACTGCTAGCCTCAGTGCAACTCTACAGAAGATAGAAAACCATTTATCTGCTCTGTAGTGCTGCAATAGTTAAAGAGCCACTGCAGAGGACAGAAATGACACCGCATAGCACAGGATTCTTGCTAAATATTTTGGGGATTTTGGACAGCCCCCCTCCCACCTTGTCTCACTGGGCAGGAGAATGAAATCTTAATTGTATGGCAGAGGAAGCAAGAGCAGCAGCAAAGCAGCCCAGAAGAGGAACTGCCCCATCTCTTAGTTGGGGTGAACTATTCAGGTTGCCGTGGAGGAGAACAGATGCAGGCATTTCCATAGCTGAGACCCCTGTTTGGTAGACATCAACTTTTCACATGGCACCGGTGGTGAAGCCTCAACAAAGGGAGATCAGCTCAACAAAAAGAAGGGCCTGTCCTTCTGGTCACTAAAGCATCCCCGGTCCTGCTGGAGATACTTCAATTTGCACAGTCTAGGGCACAACCTTTTTATTCAACAAGCCTGGTAACAAAATATGTGCAACGTCTACTGGGAGCACCTGCAATATTCTTCTGAACCTATCCAATACATCAAAGCAAATAAGACTCAAGTTTCCCCAAAGCTGCTGTGCCACACAACTATAGACAATAATTTGACTATTTACGAGCTATCCTGACAAATAGGAGACCTCAGTCTCCACGGTAAACAACCATCTTGGAGCAGGAGCTCTTACCTATATCTTGCTCAAGGATCCCTTTGTCATTGCACTTCATTATGTGATCGCTGAGGTCAGCTCGAGGAACTAGATGGCGAGCGTTGAAGGGGCACGTGGCCAATTCCTTTGCAACTTCAGGGTAGCTCTAGACAAGGGAAAACCAAAATCATGTGCCACATCTCTCAAGTTCAGTTATCTTTTGCTAATCCATAGAAAAAAAACAAGGATATTTGTGATGGTGCTTGAAAAAGACGACTAAACAAGGAATGACAATGTATTGTTAAGACACTAAAAATGCAAGGGCAAACTAACATGACTGTTCTCTAAAACACAATTCACTGAGAAACTGAGCCACCCTTGAGTTGACTGAAATGAAACATACCCTCAGCTAAACTCCATACAATTTGCTGCAACACTGACTATGTGGTTGCATGGTTTAAAGCACAGCTGAAACTATTTTAAAAACAGCAGGGGAGAAATGTTAGGCAAATCTAAACCATTCAGATATTGTTTTAAATAAGCAAGCACAGAGGCAGAGAAACTCCTTAAACCTTTCAAAACAGCGAAGGAGCTAGTAGCATCCACCTGCAGACTTCGGTGCTACAGGATTACCATTCAGGTAAAACAGACACAGGTTCTACTGGCAGGGCTCAGCTGTCACTATGGTAAATTAATTCACCCCCTGCAAGTGATATAGCCTTTACTGGGAAAAGCACAACTTTGCCACTGTCCCAGTGCCTGCCTGGTTCCAACAGATGCAGCTCTGCACCTGAGGCAGACTCAGAGGCAAAAGCGCCTTGTACAGATGCTGCTCGAGACAGCGTCTCCTCCATTACCACTGATACGTGACTGCAGCACAGGCCGCAGGCACATCCAAGGCAGTTGTCATTACCAGCTCTATACAGCCAGGCTTGCTGTGTCTTCATGTGTCCATCATTTGCTTCAACTAGTTTGAGCAAGCTATTCTGGCCACACAGCAGAAGGTTCTCAACACCGACGCAGTTTAAGCTAACAGAATTCAACTTGCTCCGCTGGCAGGGCCCCCATTAGCATGACGGGGGTGCATTTTGCACAAAGCAATGGGAAGCTGGGGCAGGCGGAAGCATTTAATTGGATTTTATGCATAGGGTATGCAAAGGGAATTCAACAAACTAACAAGCAAGAAGGACAATCTCTGCCCAGACACTTGCCACTGCAAATAATTACACACAGGCATCTTCAGATGGATCAGATAATAATCCCTGAGCCCTTCTTCTGTTAATTACTTACAGACACCAACTGCATTTGATAGTCTGACTAGTGATAGCGGTTATCACTATCTCTCTTCATCCACCTCACTAGTTAAGCTTGCCAAAACTGTCCGGTCATCGGTTATGCAACACAAGGACAAAACCAACACAGTTAAAAGTTTACTTGCCAACATTGTTCAGCTGGCTCACATGCACATCCTTGCCAAAATTTGCAGGGAAAATTTCAGCCCTCTTGAATGCTGGAAAGATGGAGGTACTTGCAACTTAGCTCTTCTCACCACTTTCACCTGTTTCTTCGTATTTTTTTAAGCCATTAGTTCCACCAAAATGAATTGTTTATAAGTACTGGTAACAGGACACACACCCTAGAACTGCATCTAGAAGGCACAGTACTGCTATACTATTTTAAAAACATATTGCCAAACTTAAAGAGGAACAATCAGTTTTCAAAAGGTCTCAGTAAAAACAACCCAAAGCTCAATCAGATGCTACCACTTGGCAGGTTTAAAGAAAACAAACAAATCATGAGGACAACAGAGAAGAGAGGAAGGAATGCTTCCTGTTAAGTGATTTGTATTCAAATTCTGGATAAAAGATGGGAAAGGGGAAAAAACCCATCCCCTATGTGTGCTCAGCCCAGGATGTGCAATTTCTGCCAGATGCACATTAAATACTTATTAGCAAAACAAAACAAAAAAAACTCCAACCCTACTATTCAGCTATATTTCCAGCACTTAAAGAATGAATTGCAACATCACTACGCTTCTACTCTTACTAGCCAGGAACGGGTGCACATAACTTGGACAGAGTTCTCCAACTTTAAAGCGGAAAAATGTATCTGACATCCATGCGAGCTGCTGGAAGAGACCAGAATTTCCTCCCTGACCTAACCATGCATCTCCATCTGTATCTCCTTTCAATGGAGCTACACTAGTCTTGAGTGAATTAACGTGTGCTTAAAGCTATTACTAAACAAATAATAAAGTCATATGAAATAAACTCTAAACAAGGCTATTTGTCAGAAACTTACGCCAGCCAGCCAGAAAACGCAACAAGAACGAGAACATGCGTGTTATATTTACACATACAGAATTACTCCGATTCAGCGCCCTTTTTGGTAGTCCAGCTTACCTTCCTACACTTTACAAGGTGATAGGGAAACCGACTGGCTCTGATTCGATGGTGCTTATTATATGGACATTGTATTAATCTCTCCGGATCCAAAACATCTAGTAGAATGTAAGAACAGAGAGAAAAAAACACTAGTTAGAAAGACAAGATCTAGCATCACTAACACAGCAAAGAGGGGGAAAAAAACCCATACCGCCACATTAGGGCTGTGATCTTAGGGAGTTAAACCAGTTGTTCTTAGTTTGAAACCATTCATTAAGGCAGGCATTTGTTTTCCATAACCAAAGAAATTCATTTTGAAGTTTGCGGTGACTGGGACGTTAGTCAAAACAGACAGAGAATATTGAGTAGCACTGAGCATAATAACTCTTTAAGTTACCATATTAGGCAGGTAACCACACTTACTCAAAGTGAACGAGGTCAGCAGTAGTTTTTCAGCTATGTCAGAGGAGAATCAGTGGGAAGATGACACACCCACCACTGCCCTCAGGAGCATTGTCAGTCTGAACCACATCTTTTTTGATCAACAGCTAGTTTTGCTGGAAGAAGAATGCCAGACAATTTAGTTTCGTTTCCGAGGAAGCAGCCTGCCTAACGTGGTGCAGGTGACTTCTAAGTGAAATTTTTCATAAGTCATACAATTATTTAGGAGCTGAGGAGTTAATAAACCAGCTAAAACACCTAAGAATTTAGGTACTGAACAATGAAGCAGCATGAGTGCATACATGCATGATATAATTTTTTAATCAATCTCTAGATAAAGTATTAAAATAGAAATATTAATATCTCTATTAAAAAAACACATTTCCATATTCTCAGTGAGGAAGACAGCCAGCCAGAAGGAGACACAGGTCCCCTCTGCTGCCCGTGGGTCTGTTTGTGGGATACACACCAGGGAGCCAGACCAGGCTTCTTTCATCCTTTCTGCTCTGCCACTCTTTTTGCACAGGCTTTTAGCACATTTAGGATACGATTACACAGTAGCTTAAACAGATCTAAGCGCGGGCTGCTGCTGGTGAGCCTCTCCCCTGCCATCGCATCCCTTCTCCTACACACACATTGGTACTCAGTTCTCTCAACAGACAGGTCAGGGAGCTGTATGAGCCCACGGGCTGACAACTAGTTAACATGTTGGTCAACAACTCGCACTAAGCAGCCCATGCTGTTAGCCACCAGGAGGGAAGGATGGACCTAATCCTTCTTTCCATCTCTGCTGTGCAGTGCTCTGCCACCTGTGGGCACCTCTCACTGCAATTAGCCAGTTTAAGTCATTAGAATAGCTGAAAACTAAAGACTTCATCATTAAGAAGGACTGACAAGCTCTGTACAGGTTCAGCTGCGCCTGGAAGGAATCAGAAGTGGTTTCTCTCTGTGAACTCACTCAACACCAGATCAGACTGGGTGCATCACCAGTAAAAGGAAGGAGACAGAGATGAGGACCAGAGGAAGAGGAAAGCCCTCACCACAGCACATAAACCAGCAAGCACAAAAATCACAGGAGCTAGCTTGATCAGGTAAATAGGTGCAGTTAACACAAGGCTGCAACGAGCAAAGCCTCTGCGCCACCACAGCAATGCCATGTGCAAATGAGATCCCTGTCCTTCACCATACCGCCTGCAGACACAAACCCACAGCAATCCAAAAAAATAAAAAATAAAAATGCATGCCTGGAGTCAGCTGAGCCAACAGCTATAGGCGGGAGGAACACTTTAACCAAATTAAGTCACTTTATTCAGATACTTCCCAAAGGCCAGACCCCATCCACGCCAGAGGTGTGCCTGGCGTAGTAACCACATAGAACACCGGCCTAGTTAAAATAACCAGCAACACACTAGAGGCTTCTTGGCTCAGGCACAGAGCACAGAGACTGACCCGGACTTGCTGTCGGGGGGCTGGGCCGGGCCGGGCCGGGCCGCGCCGGGCCCTGCCTGCAGCAAGAAGGCAGGCAGGCAGGCAGGCAGGCAGGCAGCCAATCCCAATCCCAATCCCAATCCCAATCCCAATTCCAATCCCAATCCCCTTCCCCCCCCCACCCCGAGCCTCACCGAAGTCCTCCTCCAGCTCCATGGCGGGGAAGGGCTCTGCCGGGCGCTAGGCCGCCGCCGCCGCCTCTCCCCGGCTAATGGTGTCCGCGTGCCGCGCGGCACCTTTGCGCCTGCGCGGCCGTTTCCTAGCAACCGCCCCCTCCCCGCTCGAGGCCCCTCCCGCCGTGGGGCGGTTGCCGGGGCAACGCCGCGGTCCGTTGACGGGGGGTGGGGTGTGGGGGGGGTGTCTGTCGCCGCCATCTTGCCCGGGCTTGTCCCTGCGGGGCCGCCCGGTTGCTCCAGAGCAAACGGCAGGGCCGTCCTCGCCACCAGCGCCCAAATGGGGACTGAAAACTCCAACCCCCTTCCCAAGGGAGGGAGAGTCGTGCCCCTGCCCTGGAAGTCTTGCGGGAGGCTGCGGCTGAGGGTCTGGTGGAGCCCCGCGCTGTGCAGCTCAGGTGGGTGGCCTGTCCTGCCGGGCTGTTTCCAGATGTTTGGAGTAAGGCGATTAGGTTACCCTGCTCGATTTCTGCTCCCACAGGTCTCCTGCCTCGAAGGCTCAGAGCAAAGAGACAGTTTTGAACGGAGGCCGCGTTTTCACACCCTGTTTTTGGGCCCATGCAAGGCGGGAGGAAAAAAACTGAGGTTTTACTGTCAAATGGAATTAGAGATCCCTGCTGCTTCCTCTCCCCGCGTTACTGGGTCCAAAACCACTCGCTTTTGCCTCATGATTGCCTCATTTTGCAACCAAAATATAAATGTTCAGCGGATGTAGAAATGAACAGAGAGGTACTTTTTTGGAAGCAGAAGGCTGGTGGTGCAGGGGCCTGGATTCTTGCAAACCGTTGTTGTCCGAAAAGCGGATTCGTGTCCGGCGTGCAATTGACCAATCTCACACGCTCAGGAGAGATATTGTATTTATCCAGGCCTGGGTGCTTGGTGGATTTTCCACAGATCAGGAACAGCCCATGCCGGTCTTGCTATATTTATACACACAAGTTACAAGGTAGTACACTCCCAGTTACAATGATTGGTTAGTAATTTACATATAATATCTGCTATGTCATTCTTTTAATCATAAATGTGCAGGGGAAGGGTCTTCACTTGGGCATGGGTCTTCTTGACCTGTGGGTGTGTTCTTTAGTATTATAATGAAGGCAGTTCACTTCAGGATACCTTAAAGGTAAGTTCTGTTGCCAGGTTGGTGAACTGGATTCTCCTCTTGCCATGTTGTCATATAATTCATCCTATATACAATCAATCCCAGATGTT
>RSEF01000027.1:87253-97945 GCA_003993805.1 Himantopus leucocephalus | reverse complement strand
CACCTGCGCTCTGCCCGCAGCCACTGCCGAGAAAGGAGAAGGAAAGGACAAAGATCACCTAAGTTCACCCATCTCTGATCATTCTTTTCCCGGAGAAATCGTCAGAAAGTTTTTCAGTGGGTTAGAGGCTGACAGGACCAAACGTGGGGGTGCTGTGCTCATCAACCAGAATGAAGAGTGATCCTGGTGTGAGTGAGTGGTGCAAGGGGACAAGTCAGAAAGAGACTTTGAAATAAATGCATGCAGAGTTAGCATAACAGCCATGTGCATTGAATGGTGGATGGATGGAGAGCTGAAGAGGAGACAGGAGAGTTGGGTATGTTACAGTGAAGGACGATGGGCTGAATTCAGAAGAAGAATAAATGCTGAAAGCACTGGGGGATTAGAGGTTATATGCAATAACGGTGCGGTGCAGAATGGCAAACTTTTGGTTACAGATATGAAGGAATGAGAGGGAGAGATGAGAAAGGGGCGTCAGAGAGTAGGAAGAGGAGTAAGGGCTGGTCGATGCATGGAGAGATGGATCAAAAGATGGGTGGTTGGGTGGATAAAGAGGAGGCAGTGGGAGGAGGTGTTACAGTGAAGGAGAGGGGGCACTGAGGGCAAAAATAATTGCAGAATGCACAGGGGAAGGAGAGGTTGCAGGAAAAATCAGGTATATATACAAGCAGACTAGCACCGACAGAGAGAGTGAAGAAATAAGGAGAATAGGAAGAGGGGACTCGGGAGGTTTGGAAAAGGGCACAAAGGATGACAGAGAGGCAGGAGGGGGAACGACCCGTTGAAGAAGGAGAGGGCAGAGGAGGCGCTGGGCTCCCCGGGGAAGAGCCCGGGCACAGCCCCGGCCCCCATCCACCCCCGCCAGCCCCACGCACCCAGCAGCAGCGCGGCCAGCCCCGCCAGCCCTGCGCCCCGGCCCCGCCGCATCCCGCCGCTCCGCCGCCCGCGCCTCGCTGCCCCCCGACAGCCCCGGCTCTCTGCTCCGCCCGCGCCAACTCCTCTCCTCTCCGCCTCTCCTCTCCTCTCCGCCGCCGCCAGCTCCGCCCCGGGGCTGAGCCCTGCGCCGCCGGCGGGGCCGGGCCGGGCGGGACGGGAGGGCCGGGAGCGGAGCGGGCCGGGGAGCGCGGCGCTGTCGAGCCCGGATCCTCCCGCACTGCCCGGCGCAGACCGGGCCGGGACTAGCCGCCGTAGCGGCTAGTGAAGTCTCCAGAGGTGGCCATGCAGGTGTCGACCGTCAGGCAAAAATGCAGGAAGAACCAAGTGCTGCAGGGCATTTCTGAGGGCAAGGACTGCGAGCAGGGGAGGAGGTTGTGGTAGTAGGGTTGGTGGCACAAATAAAGGGAGAGAAGGTGGATGTATAAAAGGAGACATCAGAGTGGCTGGGAGAGATATGGTCTGGGTGAGAAACAGCACTTTTCTGTAGAAAACGTCATCCTTTGAACTCTCTAGCACTGGCGAGGGCAGCTGTGTCCTGGCCTGGAGACGCAGGGAACGGGGACTGCCAGCCATGCTGAGGCACTCCCAATATTCTGACACTGAATGCAACTAAGCATTCAAACTATAGTGAAACGGTTCCTGTTGGGGCCTGAAATGGGCAGTGGCACAGTGTGAGCTCTGCAGAGGCAGAAGAGAGAGGGCTCAGGAGACTGGCTGCATTTCAGTGCCTCTTCCCTGGACAGATCTCCAGCAGGCTGGTGCCATCTCCACTCAGCTGCACTCGGGCTCCTTCTGTCCCTGCGAAACTGCTGCTCTGTGGTGCTCATGGACAGAGCCATGGACAGTATCCCTGCCAGAACCAGTACATTCCCTCATGATGAGTGACACACACAAGGACACACACACAGAAGGCTCAGGCACCCTGGCATGGAATTGTGCACAAACTTGTGCTCCTGCGTGTATTCACAGAAACCTGGCTGCTTAGAAGTACACAAAAGACAAGAACACACAGAGGAACAGCATGAACCACGGACTCTGCTGAGGACCTCTGGGGACTGGGCAGTGTTAGGCAGGGTTGGGGTGGAAACCTAGCAGCACAACACAGTATCTGGGGATGCTGCAACAAGTGACAATCGGGGTGAATGGAGGAGGGAAGGAAAGAGAAGGACATGGCAGGTCCTCATGCACAGGAGCCCATGGAGTCCAGCTGAGGAAGGCTGGAGCTTCTTCCTGAGGATGGCACTTCAAACAGCCCCAACAGAGTGACCCAGGCTGATGTCACCTGCCTGCTCTGGACCTGTACAGAGCTTGAACTGACTCTTCTGCCCACACTGCTGCATTTCTGCCCTGGAAATCCTGGGGCCTTTCATGCCCTTGGCTCAGAAGAAGCCTTCATTGGGGCATGGGCATGGCACAAACCTGGAAATGAAAAGGCAGCAGTGCAGGAAACCAAAGCACAGCCCATATCATTAGCTGCAATGGTTTGCATTCATGATGAGCTTGTCAGGAAATTATTACCTCTGCAAAGGGTGTCTCTGGTCCTGCAGCAATGAACGGCAGGTATAAAAGCCATCCCAAGTCCCTGCCCTCTCATCTGCTTCTCTTGCCAGCTTCTCCTTGGGAGGTGAGTCTTGGGCACGTTCTCCTCCACTTCCAAAGTGGGATGTCTTCTCCATGGACCTCTCAGTTGATCTTGTCTCTCTCCTGTCCTGTGATTTTCATCTTTTTGTCATGATAGAGGGAAGTGAGGAGAAGGTCTGCTTAGAGAGAGTCTGGGACATAGCAGAGGGGGCTTTTTGTTTATGCACTAGAAGGCATGTTCCATGGACCAGGCTGCTCTTTATAGTGTGATGAAGACTGTGTGTCTCCTGGATGAGCTTCCAGATGCCCATTCAGTAGTGGCCTTGGCTCCTTTGTGACAGGATAACCAGGCTGCTCCTCACCGACCCTTGTGCTCTGCTTCCTCCCTGCTCCTCTCTCAGGTGCAACTCCAGCCCAGAGACATGTCCTACTATGACCAGTGCCTGCCATGCTGGCCCTGTGTTCCGACTCCGCTGGCCAACAGCTGCAATGAGCCCTGTGTCAGGCAGTGCCAGAACTCCACCATCGTCATTGAGCCCCCACCTGTGGTGGTGACCCTGCCCAGCCCCATCTTCAGCTCCTTCCCACAGAACACTGTTGTGGGCTCCTCCACCTCCACAGAATACCAAAATGGGGTAACCCTTTCATGGGAAGGAGATGTCCTCAGGGTGCTGTGCCCTGATTGGAGATGCCCATTGGACAGCACATAGCTTAGGGCTTCTAGCGTCTGGAAGACGTAGGATCATCTATACTGCCTTCTCTTTCTTCATAGTCTTAGTCCAGTCTAAGAAGTGACATTTTAAACAATACATTACAGAGTCTGTGTACCTTTCTTATGGGAGTCAAAGCAAACCAGCAGCTCCCAGTGCAAAACATTTGGTGTAGTTGGCAGGTCCCAGCGGGAAATGCCTTTGCAGAGAAAGGCTAGTGAAGACATATACTAACGAGTGCCTGGCTGGCCCCACATAGTAATGGGGGGCAGTCATAAGACACTTGGCTTAGGTGGTTTTCCTGGTGACTTGGGAAAATGAGGAAGAATTAGCTGGATGTCCCAGCCCACCTGAAGGATTAACTTGTTTCAAGAAACATGTGGTAGAACAAAGGAAAGTCAAGGAAAACTTAGTTGAAGTGTATATGGGGATGTTTGGAGCTGAAGCACTAGCCCTGTGTGAGATGCAGACCCAGCAGCTCAAAGGGGTCTGGGCAGCAAATGGCTGGGTAGCAGACAGGGTTCACGACATGGCATGCCCCTTCCCTGCAAACAAGCCAAGGGAAGGGGCGTCCCCTCTTCAGCATGGGGACAGGGATGGGTATAGGGACAGGCATGGGCAGGAATGAATCCTGATATTCTGCTTGTAACACTGTGGAGCCAGTGCAATAAGCAATGGTTATGGCTCTGCTGGATATCAGGTCAGAAATAACCCTAATTCATGGAAACCTGCCCATTACCTAAGGAACAATGTAATGAACATTAACAGAATCAGGGTAAGGGAGGGTGCAAAGAATTGTCTCAAAAGGTCTTTATAACCGTGCAGCCAGGAGGGTGCCCACTGCTTACAGCTTGGGGTGGGCTCCGAGAGTGTCCCGATATATATCACAGCCCATGTTATATATCACAGCAGGAAAGACTTTTAATATCCATTGTGGGAAAATATTCCTTCCATATCAGCTCAGCTGGCAGTGGGGAGGATTGTGCCCCCCACATTGTGCAGGCCCCTCCCTCCAGGGCTGTAGCCTCAGAGCAGGACTGGCTGCCCCAGGCCATGCTGACACCTCTCCAACTAGTAAACCATTGTTAGAAGCTGGGGTTCTCCAGCAGATTCATTTGCCATTCCAGAACCGTGTTTGGCATGTAAAGAAAGCGGCTCTGTCCTATGTGGAGAGGCAGCTTCTGGTGTCTCCTCACAGAAGCCATCCTTGCAGCCCCTCCACTGCCACAGCCTTGCCAGGTAAACTCAATACACTGTCCTTACTCTTGTATTATTACATGCAAAAAACGTTTTCCATCAGGAACTTTGTCTGCAAGATAAACTCAACCAGCTCATGGGGACAAAGGAGGCTGCAGGCAGCTCCCTCTGGCTACAGCCAATTACGCCACCTGCACCTGCATGTAGAGCAGAAGAGGAAAAAGGCCAGCACATCAATTAAAACTGGGGAAAATACAAAAAGAATGCATGAACGTACCCAGGGTAGCCAGACCATTTTTTCAGCTGCTCTGTAAATTCATGTTGCTTCTGCATTTCTCTGCCTCTTGAAGAGAGGGTATTTACCTTCAAGTGAGGCGAGAGACAGGTTCACTACTACATCACTTCTGGTGTCCCAGCCTCAGTGTCTGTCACCTGAGGGGAGGCTGGCTTGTCCCAGACAGACACCCTTCTGCTGCAGCATGAGTGTGTCACTGTGGCACCACTCCCTTTGCAAGGGCAGGGGCTGGTCCCAGACCCTTGAGGAGATCAACAAGGTCCAGTGGGAGCTTCTAATGCTGCAGCCGTTTCTCTTACTTGTCATATGGGAATTCTTTGGGGGGCTGCAGCAATGGGGATGTTCTCAAGTTTTTATATTCTCCTTCACACACAGACTTGAGATGGGGAGAGGCTCAATGTCTGGAAAGGCCATGACAGCTTTGACTCTGCTGTGGTTTCTCTCTGTCTTACAGTGAGACAGCAGCTGCCTGAACCACTGCCAAACCTCGGAGCTCCCTAAAGCTGCTGGGGCTGGCCAGTGACTGATTCATTCCTTCCCTGTAGGCTCTGAAGCACTCGCCTAGAGTCATCTAGAGGAGCTGAGAGCTGGTGTTGGGAGTCCTGGTTCTCAGTGTTGTGTGTGCATGATCGTGTTCACATACATGTTCCTCTAGCTGTGCTCATGTGTGCATTCGCCTGTACATGTGTGTGCCTGAGGTAATACACATGCAAACGTGTGTGTGTGCACAAATGTTCTCTGTGTGTGTCTTTGGGCAATTGTGTCCATGAGTGTGTATGTGTTTTAGCACATGCACCTGCCTTCATGCAGGAGAGTATGAATATGTGTGACTGGTCTGCATATACGTAATTGTGTGGGCATAGGTGTGTGTAAATTTGTGCTTTTGTGTGTCTACATCTGTGTAGAGGATGTACATTTATATCTGTATGCCAGTGAACACATGCAGGAGGATGTACGTATGTAAGCATGTGTGAATGAATATCTGTGCGTCCGTGTTGGTATGGGGGTGGCTGTGCCTGTTGGTATGGACATGGGCTCCTTTGGAAATGTGTGTGCACACACCTCTGTGTTATTGCACACGTATGAGTTGTTCTTTGGGTGTGTGTAAGCTCACGTGTGTGGTTGTGCCCGTGTGTGTGAATGTGTGTGTGCACTGAAGGGGAAATTCAAATTGTAACTGCCCAGCAGTGGTAACTTGTGACCACTGCGTGACCAAGGCATGACCTGCCAGAGAGGGCAAGAAGTCCCAAATGCAGAAGGGGTTAAAGTGGCTGGCAGCAGGAATGCCAGAGAGGGGAGGACTCTCTGTGAAGGAGTGAAGTGTCTCTTGGTGATGAGATAAGAAACAGCAGGAGCATTGTGTTGTAGTAATCCTGGAATGTGAGTGCGCTGTGGCCACCTTTGGGCAGCAGAGCTGGTGCTGGGGATATACCCAGTGCCAGGCTGAGGTGCCCCAAGCACCATTCACTGTATATAAGGATTCAGCTCCTGATACATCTTTGCAGACTCCTTGTAGCACTACTTATGGTGGTAGGACTCTGTCCAAGACATTGATGGTGTTGGTTTTTTTTAATATCTAAGCATAAACATTTGTTGGATGTGCCTCAAAGAGTACAATAAAAACTCCTCAACAGCACACATGTGTGTATGTGCATGCCTGTGATTGTGCATACCTCTGCGTGCGTGTAGGTGTGCGTGTGTGTGCACCCATGAGGGTATGTCAAAGGTCTTGCTAAAATCAAGGTACACCCCAGCCAGTGCCCTTCCCCTTCCCACAGTGCCAGTCACCTCCTCATAGAAAGCAATGGCGTTGGTGAGGCACCATTTGCCCTCAGGAAACCCATGTGAGCTGCTCTAAATCCCCTTCTTGCCTTTCATGAGTTTAGAAAAGGCTTCTGAGAGTATTTGCTTCATCTTCTTTCCAGGGACGGAGTAGAGACTGTCCTTTTAGCTCCTTGAACACCCTTGGATGCATCTCAAGTGATCCGTATGGTGGTAAGAGCTCCTTATCTCTTTATTCTTCTACTGTGGGTGCTGCTTTGTTCTGATAGAGTCTGTGGGTAGTTTCAGGGATGTCATAGGCCTGAGGAGAAGCCATACTAGTAAAAACTTAGGAGAAACAGGCATCAAGTACATCAGCATTATCCCTTTCAGTTGTCACCAGGTCCCCATCCTCACCAAGCAATAAGCCCACATCTATGTAGCCTTCCAAGCACCCCTATCCCATGGTTAAACCCCATATCCATGTCCAAGGTACTCGAGGACAGATGGATAGCAGGGAGAAAGCTTTGTGTGGGTGAATGGGCACAAGCTGGGCACATTGCTCTCATCAGCTGCTTCTCCCTGTCACACCAAGTTCAGATCAGTCTCCCCTCAACTACACTGAAGTCTTGGACACAGGACTTGCAGAAGATGCCTCTGTCAAGTCCAACACCTGTGCGGTGGTCCTGGGCAGTGTAGACAGCCTCTCTTTGGGCGTGACTCTCCTCAACGCACTCTAGATGCCTAGAGCTCAAGACTTGTGTGTGTGTGTGTGTTGTCTAAGCCAGCTGTCTAGTTTATCTTGAGTGTCAACAGAAGCAAAATAAGTGCTTGTAAGGCATGGATTGCCTGATGGGTATGAGAGGATGAACTGAGGCTTGACAGCATATTTCTCTCCACTGATCATCAATGGAGCAAAGATGAGTAGCTTACTTGGAGACACTAGCTCTGGAGGAACAGGAGGACAATTTCCCCCTACTCATGTCTTGTCTGACTTTGTGCTTAGATCTTTCCTTAGATCTTCACTTCACGTCACCTTTCCTCTGCCCAAAGAACCAAAGTAAGCTGAGGAACTGAGATACAAGTACTTAATGATATATCTTTCCTTTTGATCAGCAGAAGTCCTTCCCCTGACTCTGAGATGGCAAAACTACAAAGAAGTGAGTCTCACCACTAGTAGCTGTGCTGAGAAGCAGAAGTCAGTGGAGGTAATGGAGGTATTTGCAAAAGCTTCCTCTGTCGAGACTTGGAAGAAAGCAATATATACAAGACCATGAGTCCTTGAGTAATGACTGTCATGCCAGCCTGCTGCCCTGTGCTGCTGCCATCTCAGTTGGAAACCCCTGTGATCAACTGAAGAGGTGAGAAAATCCCTTCTGGTGCTGTCTTGGTTTGAGGACAGGTGCGATGCTGTCATGACAGTTTTCTGTTCCCTCAGTCTCATTTGCTGAGATTGCAACACAGTATTTCCTGCCTTGAAGAGCACAGGCATGTAATTCCCTGCAACAGCCTTTCCCCTAGCTGGAGACCCTCAGCCTGCCATCAAGTTTCAGTTCACCTGGGCATCACAGGGAGTGAGAAGCCACCAGTTCCCCACTGAGCTCATCTCGCACACCTTACAGCCATCTTAGGCTGGCTGAGCCTCAATTCTAATGCTCCCACCTCCCTCTCTTCACTCCTGGGTACACTCAGGGTGTCTCACTCTGCTGTAAAGACCAGTGCTTGGAAAAGCTCACAAACCCCATCCAGAAACAGTTCTCTGACAGAACACTGGAGCAGTGGTCCTCCCACAGGTTTGTATTCCAGTTTGTGGAGTGCTTCATTCTGTCAGGGATTCACCTGAATACCTTAAAGAAGTCCCAGCAGCTGCCTCACTGTTTTGGGAAATGGGCATGTATTTCTCTGTTTAGGCTGATATTTTCTGCATGCATCTATGCCCCATTCTTGTGGCTGTTTCACAGAATCATGCTGTGGTTCAAGACGAAATTTGGCAATGTGTGGTATCTCTACCTGTAGCCACTATTCCTAACAATAGACAGTCAATAAAATTTACACTGCCTTTCCTTCCCTCTGTCTAAAAGTACCTAAATGTACTTTTAANTATAACCCCACAGCAGTCCTTTACGGTCCATTGTTCCACCCATTTTGGCCTTTGTTGTGGAAACACTTGAATGTGATTGGCAAAGTCCCCAACCTGCAGAGCTGTGAAGTGCTGGCTGGGCACCAACTCTCTCTTTACACTCACTGGGAGGACATCAGCACTTCCAAAGGGCACTTGCTTTTCCCCTTCCTACGATTTTCATGTCAGAAGAAATGCATCACATTCTGAAAGCTCTTCTTTCTGCACCTTGACAGGGAAGGGAGTCCATGTGACCACTTCAGCAGGAGGAGGCATCAACATGGCAGATTCACCTTTCNGGCTCTTAGACGTGCAGCCAGGCCCAGGCACCCGTGCCAGAGGACAGGCTGATGCCCACCCTTGTCAGCTGTGCTCTCTTTCTCAGTGGCATTTGGGAAAATGCCTGGGACAGCCCACTGAGGCTGGAGAAAGAGCCTGAGCCTGGATCTGTCCTCAGGTAGCCATCACTTCTTGACATTCCTTGTTTTCTGGGGAGAACTGTGCCTGTGGAAGCCCTCTGCAGCCCTGGAGAACAATCAAAATCAGGACCTGAAATGTCCAAGGGACCTGAGACACAGCAGAGTGCAGGACACTGAGGGCTGCTCTCAGTTCCCCATCAATGCTGCCTAGAGCCCTCTGAGATCAATAGGGGCACGCAAAGGCTGCAACAGGGCTGGCAGAGCGGACCCACGCCACTTGGGAGAGGCAGGACATGCTGGAGCAACAAGTAGGACAACAACCAAGCACCCTAGGCTTTCTCAGGTGAAGTGGATGATGCTTCATGAGCAACCATTCCTGTTCGTCATGGGAGCAAATGAGATCACTGTGATATGATGACCAGTTGTTGGACAGAGAAACCAGCATGGACTTGGGGACATAGGGGTTCCTCCCAGCAGAGCACTGGTGATTTCCCTGAGAAAAAGAAGAGACATGAAAGAGTGGGACCACTCTCTGGCATTGGACGAGTGCAGGAAGGGTTTGAACAGAGAACCTCATTCAGTGTCTGGCTGATGGGTCTTACCCACTGACCGATACTCAGATGCGGGGCAAAGGAGGGCTCTTCCCTTCTTGGGCTACTATGGCCACGTGGCAAAACCATAAGTTGTGCCTGCTGCCCCGAGCTTTGTTCTCCGGCTGTGGCCATCAGTGGAGGCACAGGGAAAGGGAAGAAGACAAACTGATAGGTTCCTTGCCCTGAGAACTCACTCCTCTATTTTAAGCAGAGGCCATTGACAAGCCTGGTTTGGCTGGTTTATGGTGTAGCTTCCAANTGCAGCTGTGAACGTCACGCTGGCATGTGCTTCACAGCAGCAGAGGCTGGGGAGGCAGAGGCCCAGCCTCACCACAGCCCCAGGTGCCACTGCTGGGCAGGCTGAGCTCAGAGCTACATCAAGCAGTGGCAGGGAGGGAACCGCTCCTCAGAGCACCCCCCAGTTTGTGTGCACTGCTGCATGCTGTGGGCACCAGTGTGCACTCAGCGCACAGAAATAGGCAGCGCTGTCCTGGAGCTTGGAATCCCGCACATGCAGAAGCACCTGGGAGTGCTCTGCAGACAGCATGGAGGAGAACCTCCCTGAATCCACATGAGCTCTGTACTTGTTCACCCACAGCAGCATCTGAGGGGACTGGGTCTGGTGCTGCTGGTACCAGTAGATGGTAGGATTGGAATAACTGGTGGAGAAATTGCAGTGCAGTGTTGTGTTGTGTCCCACCTGGATGATCCTTTCTGTTGGGAACTGGAGCACAGAGTCCTTTTGGGCATGACCTGTAAAGGCAGAAAGGGCTTTCAGCTTTGCTTGCCTGTGTACCTGTTTTTCTATCAGCACTTCAGCTTGCTCACTGTCCCCACTTTCCACCTCACTTTTCCCAGCCTCTGAAATGCTGAGCTGTTTGTCCCTGCACACTCCTTTCTGCAGGTCCTTCTTTAGGACCATCCCTACGGAGATTGGTAGAGTTGTATGCAATATATCTAGCAGAGAAGCTGTTGTGTGCTGCATCTCTCCATTCCTTGCCATCTTTCCCTCTTTTCAGGCTTCTCTTATATTAGCAACACATTCAGGAATGCTGAGTACCTGCAGATCTAAGGTGAGGTC
>RSEF01000027.1:62544-78906 GCA_003993805.1 Himantopus leucocephalus | reverse complement strand
GCCACTCCTCCCCAAGCCTGTAGCATTGCATGGGGTTGTTGTGTCCCAAGTGCAGGACTCAGCACTTGGCCTTGTTGAAACTCTTAATATTGGCCTCAGCCCATCAATCCAACCTATCCAGGTCCCTCTGAAGTGCATATATACAAGCTGCAGAGTCTGTGGACTTCTATCTTTCTTTCCATGTTCATGGCTCTTTGCTATGATGTATTCCTCTCCATTCTCGCCTCTGGGCCTAAGGATCTATCAAGCAGGTCTGGGTCATGCTAAGTCACATAACAGAAGTACCCACCTCAGGGGGCTAGGAAATGTTCATCTTTGTACGTAAAGGTCATGCATGTGTGAGGCTAGGGGTCTGAATGCCTTCATTGCCTCAGCTCTTCTGTACAATTGCCGTTGTGTTGTGGGTTTTTTGTTTGTTTTAGTTTCTGCTTCACACCCTTTCTGCTTTTGATGTGAGGCCTTGGTGGGCCTCACAGATAGAATATGCTATCTAACACCCGTCTGTCACTTCTCCCCAAGCAAGTCAGAATGGTGATAGCTCTCTCCTGTGGCAGAGAACTTTAAAAACACCCTAAGTGAATAAACATCTTTCCAAAACATTAAAAGGAAAAGTGGCATGAAGAACGAGGAAAACTGAATAGCAGGGAGAATATTTTGCATTTGATCTCATATTTTTATTTGTATACGGGGAGAGGAATGTTTATGCTTTCAGTTTATACATTTCTTGCTTCTGCAGAATTGCATGGGAATGCCCCTAGCAAGATTAAATAACTCTAAGGTTTCAGTGCCCAGCCTCCCACAAGGCACAAAGGAGGGCAAAGCTTCATAGCCAGAAAGGCTCCGGCTGCACAAAGCAGGACTCCTAGTCTCATTCCTATACTGTCTCGGCTTTCTCAGAGCCAATAAGAATGTCACAGAATGGGAGAAGTTCATGGAGAAGTTCAGGAACAGTATCAAAATATGTGTGTATACTGCCAGAAAAAAGTGCTTAGACCAGCCTCAAATGACACATGGGATTTTGTGTCCCCTGGCAAACTGTTAGAACNGAAGCTGAGGAAGGAAAGAAAATGGAAGTTGGTTATGTCAGACAAAGAGATTTCTTAGGGGCAGAAAAAAAAAGGAACACCTATCTGAACCCCTTGCCAACTCAGCCCCATGAACATACACATATCAAAGCCTCAGTCTTACCCTTGCAGAAAACCTTGTTTCTTATTTCTTTTCAGGCAATTCCCCACCGTCTGCTAGGGCTAGAATACTTCTCACCCTCCAGTCTTTAAGATGGCTATGTGCACAGCACATCAACCTGACTTGGGGTTCTTGCCAAAGGAGAGTAGGGAAGTTTGCTATAAGTTGCTTTTAAAATGGGTATGGATATAATATGGCTAATGATGCTTATTTCTTACTACTGTAAAACCCAGCTCAGTGTAAGAGTGATTATTACTTCACGTGCTTGGATCCTCTTGTGCAAGAATTGCATTTGGAATGAAGAGCTTACATATACTTAAAAGGATACTCAAGGCAAACCTCAAAATTTCTGGGAGTTTTAATTTGGTAAAAGTAATTAAAATACATTAAATGAGGTGAAAAAATCCCTCCCCCCCTTTTTTTATTTTTCAATCAAATTCCATCAGTATATTCTTTTCAATTTAAACTTCATAACTGAGATGGTAAACCAGGCTTTATTTCACTTTCTGGTCATAGAACCTTTTATAGATATTTTTTAAAGACATAAACTGATGATTTTCTTGTTATTACTTTAAACAATATCAAACTGAATGAGAATGGTAAATATTAAATAGCTTTTTCTACAGCTGAATCCTTCTGTTTTCTTATAAAGCATCAAAAATACAATACAATAAAGATATTCCCACATTCTGCTGGGCATAATCTGACCTGTCTGTTCTGAGTCCCCACAATATTAAAAAGTTCCTGATAAAATTCGATATATTGATGTAAACCGAATTTCTTTCCTTGATCTCTCCTGCTACCTGCTGGTCAAAATGTTTATTGTTCTCACAACATTTTCGATTGATGAAATCCAGTAAATAGGTCAAATGAAAAAAAAAAAAACCAACACCCAAGCCCCATAATAAGTGTTGTCTCTGCACATACCACAAATTAAACCTCTTTGCTCTTCATTTACATTCTTGCCTTGCCAGCAGGTGCAGATGAAAACCCTTGCTATGTGCTATAGAGGCTTTAGAAAGCCCAGTGCCAGAAATGCACAGGTGAAAAAAGAGGAATAGCTGAAATGAGATTCAAAGAAGCTTTATTCGAGGATACGAGCTAAAACAGTTGTACAGATATAAGTGATTTGTAACAGAAGAATTGGAGTAGAATACAGGAAACACTTCCAGCACCGTGTTTGAAAGTCATTAGTATTTCTAAGGGAACTTTAATTTGTAAGTTATTCAAGAAACCCGGTGGTCGGAATGTCCTAGGCTGGAGGAAAGATGTCTTGCTGGGATTAAAGGATGCATGTGTGACCTGATAAGCTGTGATGGCTAAAGCAGGCTAGGGTCTTCCAAAGGTATGGATGTCTTGCTAAACAAGGAGGAAGTCTGAAACAGCAAGGAATGCAGTACAAACTTTCTGGCTTCAGGCAATGAAGAGGCTGATAAGATGGATGAATACAAGTGCCAAAGTGCCCTGTGACAAAGGAGTCGTAGGGCAGGTTGTTGCAGCTAGGAAAGCTGCAGATGAGATGCACTCAGGAGCTATGTTCCTCTAGTGAGGGTCTCCGCTCCTTTGAACTCTGAGGTTTTCCGCAGAGGCATTTCTTGCTGTGGAAGGACCAAACTATGTCAGTTCCATGAAGTTCTGCCTATGGACCTGGCTGTTTCTGGAAACAGGTAAGTGTTTGCTGTTGGCCAGGAATTTTGCATACCACAAACCTGTATATATAATACTCCTTTAGTTTCATCGAACTGGGAATTCAAGGTACCATTCATTTGAATCCTTCTCTTCATTAGGTGTACTGCAGTCACAAAAATGCCTATACCGAGGGGTGTGCTCTTGAACAGATGTAATTGGGTTTAGTGGTACAGTCAATCAAGGGGAGGGCAGATGATAAAAGACTGGCCTTAGAGATGGTCACTTGCTACAGGACTCTGGTAAAATTACTTGTTCTTTGGTGTCCACTATGTGTGAAACAGGAGAGATAAATTGAAACTTCCTTGAAACTTCTTATGTGCCCCAATGCTGCAGGGACTTGGAAGAGGATGGAATAACTTAAACAGAAAGACAGAATTAGTCTGGTTTTGCTTGTAATTCTGTTCCATTTATATATTTTATAGTAGTATCAGTGGGAGAGTTTCCATTGTTTGAACAAGTTTGTGTATTTGGAACTCTGGGTGAGGTGTTTAAAACTGTTGAGTGATTTCATAGGCTGCTTTCCATTCTATAATGAACTGGGCAGTTTTTTCTCCCCACATCTCAGCCAGCTTTTAGTTGAAAATCTTTGACTTTAGTAGGGATTGCACATACAGAGCAGCTTGGAAAGCTAACGATTTGTATATAAATCATTTTTGCATGGACAGACACAAAGGTTTCCCACTACTAAACTTACAATTTGAACAATAGTAATTCCTTCCCCCTTCCCTTCCTTCCTTCCCTCCTTACTTTCTTCCTTCCTCACTGCATTGTACAGTATTTTTGGAACCTGGGAGTGGCACTCAAAGAAAAATTCCAAATTCAAATTGTGTTATGGCTGACTTACAGATAAACATTGATCTGGATGTGGTAAGAAGGGGTTATTTTTGTGAAGTGGTGTTACACTGTGATGCTAGGAGTTGGAAGGGAACTTACTGCTGCATGGGAACCACCTATACTCTTCATTTCAGCCACTATAACTCTGAGTAAAAACATAATCCCTGCTGTGTTTGCTACCCAAGAAAAAATCTGATCAGCTGCTGATTCTAATTTTTCTTCTTCTTTCATTTGCTGCAAGTAAATGTGCTTGAGGCTGCTTATTTGGAATGGAATTGATTGGCTAAGCTATTCTGGAAGAGATGCCCAGATTTTTTTTCACCTGATCCTGAATATCCGTTCAAAATGTTTTTTCTTCTCTGTGGAGTATGACACAGAAAGAAAGATTGCATTCATGAGAAAAGTATAAGTTTTGGAATAAATGTTCTTTTTGCTCTAAAGAAATCTGCACATATTCAGTAATTTAAAGTTACTGAAGAATTTTTTATTTTATCACAATTATGTCAGTTACCTTTTCTCACCAAAGAGATGTGGCTGTTTTTTTAGATGCTGTTCGTTTTAATGGATTTTTTCATGACTTTGAATATTTAATCCCTGTGTATAATTGTCAAGTTGCTTTAAAATAAAAATTGTCAATACTTCTATGTGATAAGAAATAGTTAAAATTCATAATGTGCAATGAAAACATCTTAAACTTCACGAGAGTATGGAAGTCGAGTTTTTGTAAAGGGCTGAGCTGCTGTGGGCGTAATCACTGAGAAGTTCATATTTGTGTGTGGAATACATCTAACAGTCCATTCAGGTAAGCTGCTCATTTTTAGCTAACGAAATATGAGGATGGTATTTCCAAGGGCCTTGCTCCCATTTAAAATTCCCAAACATATAAAAATTGACAGAATCACAAATCACTTCCCTGTCAACTATAGCATCCAGCTGCGTGAAGTAAAAGGAAGGTAATCAGTTAAATCCTGCTTACAGTAAGTTTTTTCAAACCTATTCCCTAATATAGCAATGAATGAGATTCCCAGAGGTGACTTTCAGAACAGAAAGTGCAGCCAGGTAAGAAAGACTGGAAAAAAACACTGCAAATAGTTGGATATAAGCAAAATAGATCATATTATTCCCCGTGCATTTAAAGGAAATTAACTTAAAGTTAAATTAGCTAGCTGTGTGTACTATTTTTCAAGACCAGTATCAACTGAGATCTTTGCTACTAAATCATGTGCTTTCAGTTTGATGTAATTCTGTAAATTCAGTCCTGCTTTCTGCCTGGACAAACTGATTGTGATTGCCAGTCCAGTCTTATATGAGAAAGGGTTTGAAAGCTGTTGCCTGTTTATAGATAGAAACACAGTGTAGGATGGTTTGTCCTCTGGGGAAGGATTTGAAGTTATATTTGTGTCGTGGTTTAGGCCTTTCCTCAAATCAGGACAATTTGAGAAAGGAAAAATTGGGAATAAAAACCTACAATGCTCCTTTTCTGGACATCAGCAATTTGAGAAAAATGCAACTAACGCATGAAATGACAAAATCATCAGATGTTTCAGTCTGTTCTGGGGTTTTTGTTTGTTTTCTTTTTTTAATTGTTGTTGTTTTTTTAAAATTCAAATGGGTTTTTGCAAAGCTTTCTATACTAGTGAAAACACTTGTGGCAAATACCAACTTAATTTTTGTCAGGGGGGCATATCTGACACTAAAACCCCCTCAGTGTAAGAATTTCTGACTTTTTTCCCCTGTTTTTTATTTTTTTACCTTAAAGATAAGTTATTTCTTCTTAAATATGAGAAATATGCATAACTCCACAGGCTCAATTATGTAAATACATCTTTTCTGGCATCCTGAAACGACAACTTGAAGATAACTATACAGATATCTATATATTGTAGTCTAGAAACACTAACAAAGTTCTTACGTAGTTCAAGTTTTTTATCCTTATTTATTATATCTGACATTTTTATTTGCTTCTTGGATATCTTATAAAATTAGTTCCTGCAAAATCCCTAAAAACTATTACTTAAAAACATGATTTTTATTTGTTGTTGAGAGTCATAAATTCTAGGCCACTGTTTTTGACAACACTGTTTGTAAACTATCTGGGGTGTTAATGATGCAAACCTTATTTAGAAAGAAATGAGGCTGTAAGTACTCAAACCACAATAAAGTAAAGGCTACACTAATGTTGTAAGAGAAGTGATTGACCTTTGTGAGCAAATAAAAGAAGCTCCCAGGGGAGATCTCTAGAGGGTTTATGTTAGCTTTTTTTCAGCAATACAAGGAGGTTATTCCCTTTATTTTTCAGTAGAAAATCATAATGAATAAGAAAGATCATTGAGTACAAGGAAATGGCCTTCACCTGCAATTTACAACCCTAGCTGCCTGAAAGCTTAGCACTTTCTAAGTACTATACCTAGGGTCAGCTGTTCTGAGTTCATCATGCAGGGAGAGAACCCCATTGTAGATCATACAGCTGTCCATACAGCAGGAGTGGACCTGTGATAAATGCTCTATAGGGAGAAGAGGCCATGTGCAGAATCTGGCTTAGAGGTCAACCAGTCTGGAACCTAAGCTATTTCATTAGGATTATTATTAAGATACAGCTGTATAGGAAAGAAAAAAAGTGTACACCAAACTTTGGTCAAAGTTTAATGCTTTCAGGATATTAAGCTGAAACTCTTACAGGGTTGCAATAAGCCTCTGGTGGTTCTGAAGATGCTTTAGCAAAATTGATGAGGTTTGGGAATAAATTTATAGTGTCTCACAACTGATAAAGGAGAATTTTAGACCATTTCTTGGGACCTTCTTTAGTATTGAATAGTTAAAATAGTGTATCAGGTGCAAGCTGACTGTTTTGTAAATATTTTTGGTGGCATAGCGTTGAACAGTTCATATCAAGACACGTATTTGGAAGTGGATGCATTTGCATGTGCTTCCAGGTAAGTCCAATGAGGGAAAACATCTCCGTGGAATCTGTTGGTTTCCAGCTAAACTAGACAAACAGGATCAAATCAGTACTTGTTCTCAGTAATTCAGCAGCTCTGATCCTGTATCCTCTTAATTCAAAGTGAAGACTTAAGACTGCTTTTAATGTACTTCCAGTGTTTTAATTCTCACATCTCTGTATCAGACCGTACAGCTCTGCAGGGTGCCCATCATAGTAGAAATGTAGAAATTCCCCCCAGCTGGGAATGTGAGAACAGAGGTAAACTCATATCTTAAAGAGGAATAAATCCTTAAGGCTGGTTATCATTTTGGTGCTATTTGGGGGATGGGGAGCACTTGAAAAAAAACAAACAACACAAAGTTAAGAAATATCATTGTTATGTTTAGGCTCTACTGGATGAAGAGTTTAGACAGTTTTGATGTCAGGTGCCCCAATGTTTCAGGCTGGTGTAAGCTGGCATAAGATAAGCACTAACTGAGGTGGATGGGGGAAGTGCTATAGAGAAATTTCCATTCCTGTCTTGCTTTTTCTTATCCATCTTCGTGGTTACAGTTAATTATTCTGACTTCTGCAGTTGCTGTTATCATAGAAGGATGCAACTACAATCTCCTCTGTGCTAGGTATTAGCTGGCCCGGTGAGATAGGACCCCACAGCACTGGGATTCCCAGTAGCGAATTGTCATGAGAATTTTTACTAGGGTTTTGATCTAGGAAGCTTGAGAATAAACACGCTGGGAGATCTGTGTATACACATCAAAGTTAAAAAACTCCTTTGAGTCAAAAGCTACTGCCAGCATTTTTGGTAAAGCTCTTTGTCACAGTGCAACTCCATAGGTGCCTACGAAAAGCTGGCATTTGGAAAGGGGACAAGGCTGTCTGTTCATCCAAGTAAGTGCCAGAAATAAACATCTCAAAAACTGAGCTTGATGATGCTGTGGTGAACTTTGGCATTTAGGGTTTTAAAGAAAATTTCTTCCCTTAATCAGAAAATTTCCAACTATCTGTATTTCCACAGTTAGTGGATGCATCACATTTCAGATAAAGAATGAGCAAATGTTCATCTTGAAATTATCAGTCTTCTGAGTCCAGGTTTACTCCCTTTAATACAAAACCTTCACTCTGCTAGCCCAAGGTGATTTTGCTTCTATCTTCATCCCTGCTTTTTGAGGTGGTTTTTTTTAGAATTAATATCTTCAAGATAAGAACTGTGCTTGAAAAATATCTATCTTCTACTCATTGTAGGGACACTGAGACATCTGTACTATGTTTAGATAATTCCCACGTGTAGGATATGTTTCTGGTCTGTCTCAAGACATCTAATTTCCTTGAACGTGTAGTTCAGACAAAAAGCAGGTTTCATCTCCAAAGTATTGAGTAGCTCAATACTTTGGATGAGACTATTCCTGCCTGTGTGATTGGATATGACACAGTCCTTAAACAAAAGTAGAAGTGATTTACTGCAGCATGTTTTGGCAATGTTCACGGGGAGCAACTACCTCTGGATTTTAAGCCAGAGCTGATCAGATGTTTGTCAGCAGACAAGGTGCCAGTTCATTAAAGCTTTTGTTACTGCATATACTGTTGTTCTGCGTTCTTGCTGCAACTGGTAATTCACCTTCAGGAATGGAAATAAACTGATGGTAAAACCAGGGGCCTTGTAAATGTTTTTATGGTTGAAAATAGAGATATAGATAAGATTAAGTGATAATTACTCCTTGGTGAAAGAAATTAGTTTCTAATTTAAAGTGGAAAGAAAAGAAAAGCATACTTACAATTATATGTATCAGGTTGAAGGTAATGGCTTTAATTAAGCCATGAGTCTTATTCAGTAATAAATTATGGATATCATAATTTAATATTCCCAATTGCATTTAGTTAACTTCTCTACAGGAAAGGTGGAGTTAAGAAGGCAAATATTTTTCTCTGGATGTTTTTTGTAAAGCACTTGCTGACTGTGTGAATACAGGAAACTTTGGGAAATTAACATTTGGACAAGGAACAAGAATTGTTGTAGTACCAAGTAAGTGAGAAGTGAAAAATTTAATTTATAAATACTAACAGCCTAACTTCTGTTTCCAAGGTTCAGCTTCTCATATCAACCCAATTTTACTAACTACACTTCCATGTGCTTTTTTAAAAAACATTTAATTTGTTTGAAGGTTTAGGAAATCTTGCCTCTGTTCTGGTTAGTATCCATAAGACTGAAAAATATTTCAATAGTGATTTTTCTTATCCCAATCCCATAGCCTTCCCAAATGTACTGTGTTACAAAGGCAGTGGTGTGGAATGATTCAGACAAATCTTTTTTATTCTCTTAAAATTAATATGGTGGCACAATAATGGTTGCAGAGGAATGTTGCAACAGTAAATACTGTCCTCTTTTTGTATCCATGCTTCACCTGAACTATCTTAAATAGAAAACAACAGTGAAATGTAAAACTTGTTTGTTTTTACAGACCCAAAATATACACTGATGTGGACAGTAAAGCATTAATTGACGCCATTTGTGATAAGATTTGGTTCAGCAAAATTTTAACCAACAAAAGTAAATTTCTGTGGATATCACCACAGCAAGACATTTTGCTTCATACTGGCTTCTAAAGATTTTGGAAATTCTTCCTGTAATGGTTTATGTAAAGTGCCTTGTCACAGTGTGACTGGTGGTTACGGAAAGTTCACTTTTGGTGGAGGAACTCATCTGTTTGTGCTTCCAAGTAAGTCTTCCAGCAAAAATAGCAGTCTCAGATCATAGTCTTTCAGCGTATCCCAGATCCAATGAGAGTCCCATTCAGTGCAACTCCTGTGTCCTCAGCAGAGCTGGATGCAGTTTCTTGTTGTTTGGTCATAGATATCTTCTCCCAGATATTCAGATTAAGTGAAGAATTCAGATTCTACCTAGAAGTGTGCAGCAGTATAAATCAGACAGGTTAAGTTCAAGCTTCTGTTAAATTCTGTTCTTACAATTTGCTTACAATTCCGATGAGCAATTGCACTGTCCGTGCAAACTAAGCAATTAAGAAGTAATTGGAAGTTTAATGGTTCCTTTTAGGTTTAGATATTCGAGCTACTTAAAATGTTATCTTGTTCTACTAGGTTGATTGACTTCATTGTCTGTTGGATACCCGTGATAAAATGGTCATTTGTGCTGCTCTTGATAGGCAAAAATACCTGAGAAAGAGAAATCAGTAAAATAAAATGAACTTTCTATTCACTTAGAAAGAAATCAGGACAATCTTTTGTTAATGGGAAAGAAATTTCTAGTGGGCAGTTTTACTTCAAAGAAAATATCTGAGGAGAAAAGGAAGAAAAGCAGTCCAGACAGCATTTCCCAAAAATATTTTTCTATATTTTTTTTCCATTTTGTACTATGAAAAGCACAACTTTTTCTTTATAGTCAGGTCCTGAGACTCACCAGGGTGCTTTTAGCCAAGAAATTCCTAAGTTCAAACTTTAGAGTTGATTTTTGTAGAAGACTCTCAGGCAGTGCAACAATAGGAGGAAGAAAGAGATATTTGGACAGGGGACAACATTAGTTGTGGGAACAAGTAGAGCCTAGTTAATGACACACAGGTTTTTAACCCGTTTTCTTCATACTCCTCAAGATGTGGAGATCTATCTGGCTTCGAAGACAAAGAAAAAGTGTGAGGGGAGAGAAATTGAAAGCTGAATGTGTATCATAAAACAAGTACTTAGTGGTATGAAGCAGTTTATTCTAATGAATGTATGTTTTCATGTAAGAAATAAAAATTCCTCTAGTATTCTTCTGGAAGCTGGTCAAAGGCCATGGAGCCTGATCAAATTTTGATCAAATTTACTGAAGGACATGAAAATGTAGTTTGAAGGGCCACTTACACTTGCTGAGAAATAAAGCAAAAAAATACCTGAAGTTTTCCAAAGCTGTTTTGGAAATGTACCCAGCTCAAGTTATTGGTCCATAATGCCAATCTGTAGAGTGTCATTCTTCTTCTGTTGTGACAATCTCAAATACTGCAGGAATGTTACACTCAGTTTTCCTGCCTGTGTTATGTAAGGAACAGGCTGCATAACCTTAGTATATCCTGATTTTTGATTTGTGGTCAGAATGGTATTTCTGTTAGATTTTGCCTTAGATTCATAGGTGAGAAATTGTGGTTCTACTGTCTTCTGTGACAGGCACTTCTCTTTTCCAAAGGGCAGAAAATACTGGGGCAGGGGGATGCTGGTAATGAAAAGTGATATGTAGAAAATGATAGGAGGAAACCCAAGGTTTTCTTAGTAAGTGGGCACCATAATGTGTAGGTTAATTCAGCTACAGACTTGTTGATCCAGATCGTATTCAAAACGCAGTGAGGGATTTATGCCCTGATGAGGTAGAAAAAGGAGGACTATGTGGGGTTGCATTCATGACATCTTCATTATTGCATTTCTAAAAACCTTATATATTCAAGTGGATGACTTGTTTCTGTGTGGGACCACACAGTATATGCAATGAGTAGCTGAAATGTGCATATCCATCGCAGAAATTTGTTAGGAGTATGGTTAATTATTTGACTGCAAGGGCAAGTTTTCTTTCTCGCTCTCCATTGTATTTTAGTCTACATGTAAGATCTGAACTCTTAGGGAGGAACAAAGAATGAAGGCTTGTATTTAGGGTGCAAGCATTCTCCTGTCCAGGTAGCTTACAGAATGGAAATGTTTTAATGAGATTTCAAATATATGCCCAGATTTTTTTTGCTGGGTTGAGTAAGTCTGGGATGGGATCATCTTGGTTCATTCCTGTCCAGAAATCATCACAGATGAGGTATTTCCCTGGTTTGCGTACAACTGCAGAGCAGGAAAGTTTTTGCAAAGGAATTAAATGATGTGTGAATTCAGGAACCAGTTATAAAAGGTTGCAGTTTGGCAAAGGAACAAGGCTCAGCGTTAAACTAAGTAAGTGCATGATCTGAACAAAAGTATCTTGAGAAGTACTGGAGAACCTGATGTTTGGAATTGGTAGTACATAATGATCCTGGGAAGGGGATCTCCTTCCATATCTACTGCTTCTAGGGCTGAAATGATAGCATGGCTGGAACATGTAGTGTAAAGACAGCAGCAAGAAAAAGTCTGGGTTTTTTTTGTAAGGTCTGATAGTAATAACTTACAGAGAGTAGCTGTTATGAGAAGAGTCCTTCTTACAGTAATTACAGTGGAAAGTGTCTACTTACACAAAGGAAGCAAGGACTAGATTCCCAGCAAAATGAAAACAGCGTAATCAGCACGGAGTGCCAGAGAGCTGTGACAAATCTTTCCCCAAACTACAGAATTGTCTCATTTCTCAAGCTGCTTGAGCTTCATGGTATTCCTTGGTAGAAAGAGCCATTGCAGAGAGTATAAAAGAATGGATTTTCCTTGTGCTTTTCACATTTATCCCTTTTGAAGGGTACCTAAAGGGCTACCCATGTGTGGAATTACATGAGCAAGAAACAGAGAGAGAAGATGGCTCTTCAGGGAATCGGAAAGTCTCTGCCCTATTAAAAAAAAAAAAGTGATTTAATATGCAATAACAGAGATAAAAGAGCCTGCAGAAGCTCCTGTGAAATACAGGACCAGGTGTCCTAGCCAGGCATTTTGACTGCTCAGTTACATCTTCCCTGTTCAGGACTGGGGAGTGAAGTGCTTCTGGTAACGGTTCCCTCTCTTTACCAAGGTATAGCTGTGAAAATAAATGTTAACTGTATCGTTTCTTAGTTTATTCCCGGCCATGCCAAAGCATCCCATGTTCAGGGTTCTTCATCTTTCTTGGCTGGTAAAAAGTATTGACATGAAACCTGCTAGGATATAGGGAAGAGACAACCCTTCATTTTGTGGGGATATCTAACAGGCATTTTGCACATATAGTTTTATTTCTATGACTAGAGTCCCCTGCCATGGAAGCTGAAATGTGCAGAAGAACATGGGGGTTTTTTGTAAGGGCTTTTGACAGTGTGTATTCAGGAAATACAGCCAGGCTCATCTTCGGAAGAGGAACAAGGCTGCTGATAAAGCCCGGTAGGTATCTCTTCACCAATATGGTTAGGAAAGACAGAGTACTTTAGGTCTGTTGTCAGATCTTCCTTAAAATACAGAAGGAAAAGCTTCTTTAAAATAGGTAGGAAAGAGGGCTTGGGGAAGAAGAGCACATACTGAATAATTTGCTTGTAACTTCTCTGTCGTGTTGATGTGAGCTGAACAGATCAGGGATTGCTATTGTTCTGCTAAAATCAGTGAATGACTTCGTGTTGTGCAAGCACCATGATAATCAGAATGAACCCTGCAGGGGAATACATTTGAAGTTAGTGTTCATGAATAACCTTTGCTTGCTCAAAAGATTAGGTGAAATTGTCTTCTGAGTCTTAGGTTTGGATCCCTTACTGGATTAATTGCCAGCTGAATAGACAAGAAAAATTAGGACCTTAAACTGGTTTTCTCTGGGGGTTTCCTTCTGATTATTTTTTTTTTGGCTTCTTTCTCTTATGTGTCTGGTCCCTTGCTTCGCTTCTAAGGTTGAGAAGCTGGCTGATCTGTCTAAACTCCTTCTTTTTTAGACCATGAGAAATTTTAGAAACAGCTATGTTACTTGTTTAAAAAAATGGTGGACATTTCATCTCACTTTGATATGTCTAACAGTGTACTGGCTTTTAAAGGCTGAGGCTTCTCTCTGCAATTTTTGCATAGAGGCTTATTACTGTGGGACAATTGAGTCTTCCTGGAAACTCACCTTTGGAAGAGGCACAAAACTGATAATGAAATCAGGTACATGTTAAAACAAATAGTTGTTTTGCATTATAAATGCAAAGCTGAGATTCTCCTGTCCTCCTAACTATAGCAAAAATTGTTCCACTTAAAAACTGTCCAAGGAGTTTCAACTGCGTTATGCTAGCAGGGTAATGGGCTTGATTTTCTACTTCACGAATTTCAGAATTGTTTCTATCTGCATTTCTATAGAAAGATCAGAGGCATGCAACTAGAAAGACATCCTAATTTGGAGTCAAAGGTATGTGACATGGTTGACATCTGTTTCCCCCCTTGATCTTTTTTGAAAAACACATACACTTGTCTGGTTCAAAAGTTGTGTGTGGTTTTTGTTAGTGGATGTGTCACTGTGTGAATTCAGCATCCAACTGGAAAGTCATCTTTGGAAGTGGAACACAACTGGTGGTGAAATCAGGTAGGTAGAAACCCTGAAGGAGTAAGGGTAGGAAAGTCTAATTCCCCTTTCTGTGAAACAGCTGTTAAAATTCCATTATTCTTTCCTTCTGTGGGTAATCGAAGGTCAAGGTTGACCTTACATGAGGGAAAAAAAAATCATTCTAAAGCTAAATACCTGTTTGGAGGACTGGAGTCTCCTGTATGTGCTACTGAGAGCCAAGTGCTTTATTTAATTTGTGAATCTTCAAAACAACTTTAATTCAGGTTCTGGAGCAATGACTATAATAACAATTTTCTAGGCAGCCTCTATAGATGTTAATTGCCCTCACGAGAGGGCACAGAGAGAGCAACCATCCCAATGGAGTGTATGCTGGATGTTTCTTTTTCTCCAAAAAGAATGAGCAAATCACTCAGTTATAACTTTCTACACCTGGAGAGAGGAGTCCTACCCCAAATATTCCTTTTCTTCACTACTACATGTTCCCAGAAATCTCCTAGACTTGCAGGGACACTCACTGTCCTTTTAATTCCATTGCCCAGAACTTTGTCCTCAGTAATTCTCAGAAGCTGCAGTTCTTGTCTCTGCTGGAAAAATTGTCTTACCTTTTGCCCTGCTGCTCCTGCTTCTGGCTATGGTCAGGTTTTCATCCTGGTTTTCACTCCTTGACAAAAAAAGCTTGGAAAGAGATCTGAACAAGCAGGGTGTTGTTTGTTTGGGGAACCAGAAAATGTATTTTGAAGATTTGCACTACGTGCAGGAAGGTCTGGGGGGAGATCTCTGCTGTTAATGTTGATCTAATGCTGAAAGAGGAATGTTGCTGTCAATCCTTGTAGCATTTCCTTCCCATGAAGGAAAGACAAATCTTGCAGTCCGTGGTTATGTCTGTCAAAACTGAAAGAGACCATCAACTAGGAAAATCCTTAAAGGAAATCTAAGTTAAAGTGGCCAAGGAATTTACTTGGGTAGACTAAGTTAAAAGAAATGCCAGTCAGGAACTAGTGAGCGACTGGAGGAGAAAACAACATTTTTGTTTTGAAGAGAAATACTGTATGGATAGCTATGGAAAAAAAAATCACCTTTGGGAGTAGAGTGCAACTAAGTGTAAAAACCCGCAAGTTCTAAACAATTTTCTGTTCAATATTTTATAAAAAAAGAAAGATATGTATGAGTTGAAGAGAGGTCTGCTAAGGTATGCCCTCAATTATTAAACTCTGTCAGGAATCTACTTCCTTTCTTTCACATAAGTGGTGTGGGGTCCTGAACCCATTTTCTCAGGGGCAGACATTTTGCACCATGGCAATGCAGGGACAGGTCGCCTTTCTCTCAAAGGATGTGGATGAGTTTGTGTTCTTCTTGAGGTGAAAACCACTGTGTGAAATATGACAAGGTCACTTGGCAAAGGGACACAACTTCAGGTTTTGCCTAGTAAGTGCCACCAGTTTCTAGTAATGTTCTACCACGTGCGGCAAAGCTATCCACTGCCCAGCGAGCTTTCCAGCATCTCTCTTCCTGGGCTTGTGGCTCTTCAGCTACGTGGTTACATGCCACCTGCTTTCCTCCAGGACAGGCTTTGGCTCAGAGCAGAAGGAACAGTCCTTGCAAATGGAGTTTGTATCCATGGGTCCAGTGCTGCTCTTGATCCCACAGACAGCTTGGGAGCGTCTTCACTTCAGGACATTCAGCCCTGTCTAGTTAGGTTGTGGGTGCCCAGCTTTGCCAAGTATTGGGGAAGGTTCTTGTAGAGAGAGGAAATGCTGTGTGACCACAGGAGCTGGTCCATCTAAACCTGTCTTTGGCTCCATAACAAGACTCACTGTTAGTCCAACAGTGCTTTCTGTTTTATTTCAGGCCTTGAGCCTGGAGGTACTGTGGGGACAGAAGGAGGAGGAAGAGGCTTGGGCAGGGTGGCACTTAGTTCTGGCCCTAGTCCTGGCCTTATCCCACACAGGCAGACTGCCAGCCTCCGCTCCCGCGTTGTGTCAACTTTCTACTACCCCTCCAAGTCTACACATGGCTGGGCAACAGCTTAGGGGAGATGCCACTTCTGAAATGGCCGAGCCTTGGGTTCTTGTTAGGGTGTGTAGCATTGTGTGAACAGCAACACAGGAAAACTCCGGTTTGGGCAAGGGACGAAGCTACATGTTCTGCCAAGTAAGTTTTCTTCTCCTGTTTCTCCATGTTATGCTGTCTCCTCTTGCTGCATTCCCACTTTTAGCCAGATTAAGAACAAAAAGAGAAGTCAGAGGTGCAGGAGAAAGATGCGGAGGATTTGTGTTTCCCTTGCCTTGGCATGGCTGGGCAAAGGCTTGGGGAGAGGTGCTGCTTCTGAAGTGGCTCTCTGGGCTTTTTGTTATGGAAGGAAATGCTGTGTGATTCTGGCTCCAGCTACAACAAGCTGACCTTTGGCTCAGGGACTAGACTGATTGTCCAACCCGGTGAGTGTGAAGCGTTCCTGTGTGTCCTCTGTCAAAAATCCTTGCGTGTCCACTAGAGCACCATGTAGACATACTTGTTGTATCCGAGTCACATAACAGATTGGAAGGAGAACATAGGAGCTTCTTCA